>ML785109.1:831182-842142 GCA_009831015.1 Picea engelmannii | reverse complement strand
TGAGTCATTGATGTTAATGGTTTATGTAATTTATATATATATGCTCGTGATCCATTGACAACTGAATTTTTCGGTGTTGCATGCATTTGAACAAGTGTGTGGAGAATTGTTATAAAGACAAGGTGCACACATTTTGTGTGTTGTGCGCACCCAGGTAAGTGCATGGTAATGACATGGAAGTGCGTAGTACTGAGTTATATATATATATATATATATATATATATATAGTTGGATATGTATTGAGGCTGGAGAGCCTATGTGACTATGAGGCTGATGAGTCTAGATGCAGATAGGTCAGTGTGCCTATCCATGTAAATATAATCATGATTATTAATATAATATTGTATTGTTGCACACTGACTGACTCGGATGAAAAGAGACGGGGGGCCTACTCCATTGCAAAAGAGAAAAGGGGGCAAGTCATAAGTCTTGGGGAATATTTTATAATATTTATAGGAAAAGTATAATGTCAGATATATATTATTTTATCCTAAGTTCTCGAGGGTAGAGAATAGGTCACCAAGTGGCTTAAAGCTACTTTTGAAGGTGACAAGTGTCAAGTGGAAGGCATGAAAAATATATTACCGACCTTAGTGTATTTTAGGAAGATGATTATTATTGCATTATCCATTATGCAGATAATTATTTAGAGGAAATTCATGTTGCAATCTCTCGTGGGAAGAAGGGAGTCGAACTATATGGAAAATTTGATTATTAACTTATCTGCACATAGAATCTTGTAAGGAGTTATGGGTTGTAATGTGATTTATTGTTGAAGAGATGGTTTAATAGACTGAGAGTAGTCTCTATGGGTGAGAGACTGATTGTTTTGAAGAGGTTTTCAGACCCGAGAGCATACTCTCCAGGTGAGATTATTGTTGAGATTGGTTTCTTGGTGCACTAGGAATTAGTCATAAGGATCGAAGACTTCCTGTCTGACCTATTACTGGTAACCTTGGGAAGGGAAGTGGGGAAGCCGAGTGAATGTTGAGCAAAGAAGGGGCACACTTCCTTGGGTGTGACAGGTGTGTTGGAAACGAGGGACTGTGGACTAGTTGTAGCAACAGGCATCTAGGATTGAGCAACTCTATTGAGAATCAGACCTTAGTGAGTCACTAGAAGTCTTTTTCCCTGGTGGAGTTGAGCCCCAACTCGGGGGTGACCTATTGTTGAAATATTATAAGCAACAACGTCTATGTCTGGGAGGAATTTCTGAGTTAAGGCCTCAGTTGGTGACTTTAACAAAAGATAAGTGTTCATTATGTGCTTGTATTGTTCACTGTGTACATATTTGTATATGTTTGTCATGGGTTAATTCTTGTATGTTGTTGCATATAAGTATTTGTTGTTATTCTGTTTAATGTTGCTTGCACCTGTACGCATGATGCTTATATCATGTATTTGTAGTTGTGCATGAGTATTTCAGTGAATGATAGCCTTGTCTGCTAAGACAATCTGGTAATTTTGGTTATGAGTATTACAAGAAGAGGTTTGAGTTATCGGGCATGCAAGATTGTATCCTATGTGTATCAAGAGGCTGGGGATTTGTGCATGCAAACAGAGAATTAGATTACGCGCATAGTGAAACCTAAATTGGCACGTGATGCCTAGATGATCATATTCGTGATTGTGTTGTTTGATCTGAATGCTAGTGTGCTCAATTGGTGTGCACATATTTGAGTTATTTCCACAACTTAGTTTTACATTAAAAGAGAATGTTGCTTTCATTGTTATAAGTTGTGTGGCACAACTAAAGTTTGGACTAAGCGCGTTACTTCAGGAGATACTGCACGAATTGTGTTTTAAGTAGATTCTACGCAGTGTACTTCTAAAGCAACATTGGTGAGTGGTATGTTGGGATTGTTATATTTTGGTTGACTTGATGCTCCTGAAATTGAGCATGTGTAAGGTGGTAATGGGACTCATCTTGGGGGTGATTGGGGTTGTTACAAATTGGTATTAGAACTTTTTTCAAAGTGGGATTCCATGTAGCTTTTGAACTGTCTATATGAATACAGTGGCAACTGTAATGTCTTTGAAGGGATGAGAGAGTGCACAAAAGTGTGCGTACTTGGTCAGTCTATCAACAATCACCATGATGACACTCTTTCCTTCAGACTTCAGTAACCCTGTGATGAAATCCATGGAAATCTCTTCCCAAGGCTGACTTGGGATGGATAATGGTTGTAAAAGACCTGGTGTCTTAATTGTTTCCACCTTATTTTGTAGGCAAACCAAACATTCCACTATAAACCTTTGAACATCAGTTTTAAGGCCATCCCAAAAAAATTCCTTCTTGACCCTATGGTAGGTTTTCAAAAATCCCGAGTGCCCTCCTACCAGAGAGGTGTGCAATTCCAATAGTACCATTTTTTTGAGTTGGGAGTTCTTACATAAATATAAGGGATCTTTGTACCATAGTGAATCATTTTTCCATGTAATTGTATCTGATGCACTGGAATCTTGCTGCAACCTTTGAATGAGAGTCCACACATTTTTCATCATTATTCCATTCATCCCTCGCTTCTATTATCTAATCGGGTTGGATGATCGAGATAACATAGAGAAAGGCCTCAACATCTTCATCCTTTCTTGAGAGTGCATCTACCACAACATTTTTCTTCCATTTTTTATATATGATTTCAAAATCATAACCCAATATCTTGGTCACCCATTTTTGTTGCTCTTCTGAAGGTAGTCTTTGTTCCAAGAAGTATTTAAGACTATCATGATCTGTTTTGACCTTGAAGTGCCTACCTATTAGGTAAGGGTGCCATTTCTTCAATGCATGTACTAGTGCCATCATTTCCTTCTCATAAATGGGTTTGTGTAAGTCCTTTCCCTTGAGTGGCTGACTTTCAAAATCTAGGGGCCTTCCTTCTTGCATTAGGATAACACCAATGCCATTTCCCGAGGCATCACATTCCACAATAAAGGTTTTTGTGAAATCTGGTGTGGTCAAGACAATATATTTACACATCACCTCTTTAAGTTGTTCAAAAGATTTAGTTGCCTATGGATTCCATGAAAATACATCCTTCTTAGTTAGTGTTGTTAAAGGTGTTTCTATTCTCCCATAGTTCCGAACAAACTTGTGGTAGTAACCTGTCAAACCCAAAAATCCTCTAAGATTCTTCAATGTTTTGGGAATCGACCAGTCCATCATGGCCTTAATATTGTTAGGGTCTACCTTGACACCTTCATGAGATACAATATGGCCTAAATACTCTACCTCCTTCACCCCAAAGAAACATTTGGATGGTTTGGCATATAGTTGTTGCTCCTTTAGTAGTTGTAGAACCTTGTCAACATGTCGCACATGATCCTCAAAGACTTTTTATAGATTAGTATATCATCAAAAAATACTAACACAAATTTTCGAAGGAAGGGCTTGAAAATGGAATTCATTAACCCTTGGAATGTGGAAGGTGCATTTGTAAGGCCAAAATGCATGACCAAAAATTCATAATGGCCTTCATGAGTTCAAAATGTTGTTTTTGGGATATCTTCTTCCTTCATTCTAATCCAATGATACCCTGAACGAAGATATAACTTTGTGAAATAGATTGCTCCATGTAGTTCATCTAACACTTCATCAATGACAGGAATGGGAAACTTATCTTTAATAGTGATCTTGTTGAGCTCTCTATAATCTGGACACATACACCATGAGCCATATTTCTTGAATACCATTACTACCGGTGTATAGTAACAAATTTGGCTAGGTCTAATAATGCCAACCTCTAACATTTCTTCAACCATACGCTCACTTTCACTCTTCTAGGCATAAGGGTATCTTTACGGCCTGATGTTAGGAGGAACACTCCCAAGAATTAGGTGAATATCATGATTATGATTTCGAGTGGGTGGAAGACCTTTGGGAATATCTTCAAATACTTTGGAATGCTTATCAACGATCCCTTGGAGATCTAGGGAAATAGATGGCCTAGATGTTTGAACATCTAGTGAGCATAGTTGAATAACACCTTGATTCCCCTTTTTCAATAATTTTGTCATGCCATTAGAGCTTATCACCTTACTGGGTTTCCCAATGATACCTCGTAACTCAATTTCTTTTCCTTCCAATAAAAATTTCATGAAAATTTCTTGAAAATTAAAAGCCACCTTTCCTAATGATTGTAACCATTGGATTCCTAGTACGAAATTGGCACCACCCATGGGTATAGAAATCATTGGACTATTCATTACATATTCCCCAATAGTAAGATTGATCTTATTGCATTGTCCTGAGCAATTGATAGTTCCTCCATATGCAATCATTACTTGAAACTTTGGCGCTGGATATACAAAGCAATTGAGAGCTTTGGCTAATTTATCGTGAATGAAATTATGAGTACTACCATAATCAATTTGGACTATTACCCTTTTATTTTTGATATATCCTTCGATCTTGAGGGTTTGAGGAGTGCTAATTCCATCCAATGCATTATACGATATTATGGGAGTCAACTCTTCAGAAGAAATTGCTTCTACGTTTTCATCTTGAGATGGTTCTTCTTCTTCTTCTTCTTCTTCTTCTTCCTCTTCACAATACATGTAGAATAATTTCTTCTCACAACACTTATGTCCCTTACTGTACTTGTTGTCACAATTAAAGCATAAATCTTTTGCTTTTCTTTCCTCCAATTGTTGAGTTGTAAACCTTGTAGGTTGAGGTGTTTTATAAGAAGGAGCATTATTCTCTCGATAGATGTTAGGATTGGTCCTTCTAGTATCCATAGCCGTATTTTTACTTTCAACATTTATTTCCACCCTAAATACATTCTCCAATGATTTGGGTTCCCAAAGGCGAACCTCATGTTGAATGTTATCCTTTAAAGTTCCTATGAATACATCAATCAAGTGCTCATATGGAATATTTGTTACCTTTATATTCAATCTTTGGAAGTTCTCAATGTGCTCTGTAACTGAACCCTTTTGCTTGAGATTTATCAATTGGCTAAAGAAGGTATTTCTCCTTGTATCCTCATAGTGTTCTGTCATTTCTTCCGTGAAAATTGTCCAAGTGACGAGTGATTTGAGAGAAAAAAGCCATCGATACCATACAAATTGATTGGGTTCTAAATATAAAGAAGAAATGCATACCTTTTTTGTTTGTGGCACGTTATGTAGATCAAAGAATTGCTCCATCTGAAGTATCCATGTGATTGGGTCCTTGCCATCAAACTTCCTCATATCGATCTTAGGAACGTGGTTGGTATTTAACCCAAAGTTGTAGTTTCTCCATTCATGATTCATCTTCCTTGTGTCCTCATCATGAATTTCATGGGATACATTTTCACTTTCAGGTGTCCTCTCTATTAGGAAAATTTTCAATCCTTCCATGATCTCCTTTTTTAATCCATCCATCTTAGTATCCATTATTGCCTCTAATTTAGCTTTAGTTGAATCCATCATCCCTTGTAGTTCATCTTTTGTCACTGTCTTTTTTTGTAATTCATTTGTGTCTCTATTCATTTCTTCACCTTCATCAAGAGTCCAAGTAGGAATATCTGGAGGCTTATTTGGTGTAGAAGTTCCGTTTTTTAGGGGCATGTTGGCCAAGTATCACATTTAAACCTTGATTTTGAGGTGGTTCTACTAGACAATCTTTCCTCTGTTGTATATCCAAAGTTTCGGCCCTTCTGGGTATGAAACTTTCTTTTGTAGTTCTTTGATATTTCTTCTCTGCAATTCCACATGTCTGATCAATATTGAATGTTCCAAGTGGAATTTACAGTAACTTCCCCATAGCTTGCTGATTTTTGGCTTTTCCAGGAGATCTCACTTGTATAGTGTGCCCCACACAAAATTATTGATATAAAATTCTGAAACTTGTACCAGATATACTATGGACTGTCAAATATCCAATGCAATCAGCTTCACTCAATTTGGATACTCTAGGAAGAATTTATGATTGTTTTACCGGAACACCTGCTTGAGACTAGTTAATAGGACTAGTCAGATACCCTATCTTCCCCATGGTGTATCTACGAATTTACGATGACCCAGAAGATGGACGTTTTATCACAGATACCTTAATAATTTCTGTGAATAACCTCTAGATTTTAGGGTCTTAAACGTTACAAAAAAAAATTTATAGCGAAAATTCCTTAATGACTCAATTCATGATGATTCCTAAACCCTATCTTACACAGGTTGTACCTCTGAAATTATTAGGCCTCAGGAGCTTAAATTTTAACCCAACGTACCTTGATCTGTATACTAACTATCCTCCAAGGGATTCCCTTTGAAACATCTTATAAACAAAATTATAGCGAAAATTCCAAGGTGTCTCAGATGTAGAAGCGAAACCCCAAGACCTTGAGCTCTGATACCATATGTGAAGAACTAAATATCAATAAAGCATAGAAAATATTAGAATAAGCACTCAACACCTTGAAAAAGAGATAATTTCAGATAATAATCCTCTTCGAGGGGGCAACCTCCTTATACACCACATAAATTTCCAAGTAAGACGATTCCAATTGAAATGTCTCCTTGGTATATATAGGAGACTAGGAGGTACAATTAAAAATAATAGAACCAAGATGAAATAAATAAAATAACATTACTAATGTAATATTCCCCAATTAATGGGTAATGTGCCACTATTTAGGGCTTAACACTAGATCTGAAGGTCCTGGTTATTCCGTGTAGACCCCTAGATCGAAGGTTCGTAACCTCCCTCAGGGTATCATTGTTGCACCATGCGTGGCCTTACCATCACTCGACACATGGATCCCCATGTACTCTCAATGTGATACCCACGTTCCCTCGATCGAACGATTGATAGGGGTCCTGAAGGATCCATAGATCCACAGTCCATGTTACTTCGCTACTTCGCTCTTTAGGAGTTTTCGAATTACTAAGCCTCTATTCTCCCGAAGCGGTCAACGTCGAATTGACTACCTCATAGATCTGACGGTCAGGATGGCTCCCAGGCATCCTCAGATCTAAGGCCTAGATTAACTTCGGGACTTTGGGGAGTTTACCTCCCTTACGACGAACTTGCTCAATTCACTGAACTCGCTCAATTCACCGAACTCACGAATTTCGAAGGGCTTAAGGGGTTAACTCTCGCGCTCCTTCCTGTATCCAATGGTTACAATAGACCTTGGCTCTTCCCGAACATATCTCTTTTTTTCATCTTCCAAACAAAGGAAACATCCCTTTCGATACTTCAATCTCTCTATTCTTCCTGAGCTTTGTTAGCTTTGAAAGGTTTGAGGGCTTTGCGCTCTTCCTCTTGAGCTTAACACTTGGAAGAATTATTTTGTGCACCCCTTACACTCAATCCTCAACTCTAGAACTTAAGTGGTTCTCGGTCTCTTCCTACCTCGCAAAGAGCCTAAGCACACATGCACTATGTCTCTTGAGCTTTAATAGAATCCTTCCTCCCAGGGACCCAGAACGACTAGGAGTGTCGACTTGCATACGTGAAATTGTGCCCAAGGTCGACGAACTCACAGTTCATGGCTCTAGCTTAAGCCACCATAGGGCTCAAGGATTTATGAGTACAAGTCATGTATGAATCATATAATTTCTTACTTGCCTAATTACATGATCGAGCAAAAATAAAAGGGATACAATATAACCATCAATCAATCATGCACATCCATGAATCATTCACAGTATAAACAATTTTTTTACACAGTTACAACTCAATTACCCAAGGTAGGAGAATAATTATCTATTACAAGTTGCAGCCAACTAACTGACTGTGGGTGTGTGCCTTTCCACCCAACCATAGGCTCAAAGGTATTCATTCTTAGCACTCTGACCACCCCTGTGCTAAGCCATGATATCACTAGGGAATTTATGACATCTCTCAGAGAAACTCTCTCTGTCATAGAGACCCTGCTAGGTTTATCAGATGCTTCCTCGGCATCAAGCTCGCATTCTGGTTCTTCAAGTCATGTTCTCTACACTCCCTTTTGGTCCGCGCATCTCCTTCCGAGCTTGCGCTCTCATCTAGTGTCTCCTCTCTTACCGTCCCCTTTCCTTACTGTCTCTGTGTATGTATTTTACCTTCCTTCTTTAGGAAGGTTCCCAAACTATCTTGCTCCTTCTGTCAGAAGGAATCTCGGGTCTCCAGGTCTCTATGGTACTTCAGGCTAATGACCCATGTTTTAATTCATGGGGGTGGTTTATTATTCAATCACCAGTCCTTTACTTCATTAACTAATTCTTTCCTCCAGATATATCATGGCTCGTACTTCAAGGAATCACCCCCCAACAGTCAGTTATGGGAAATTTAACAATAATACATTTACATCGTCCACATGCCTTAGCATGGTAATCCTATTTTATGATTAATTACAAGCTAGGGGAAACATGGGTGTTACAATCCCCGCCCCCTTAAAAGGAACACCGTCCTCAATGTTCTTTCTCAATAACACCTGTTATGAATTCCTCATCCAGCTTCTTAAGAAATCTCGATCCTCTTTCATGGTCAAGTCCTTTTCAGAGTCTTAATCTTCTTCACCTGCCTTCATTAATTCTTGGAAAACAAACACATTAATGATAGTCTCATGCGAAAACATTTTACTGTTGCATAAAATTTCTAGGAAAAATTCATAATCTAGCACAATAATTATTTGCGCAGTGTGTGGATTTGTATCCACATGGTTGTCTTGTTATCCAGGCTCACTGTTTTTCCTTGACATACCCGTTGTGTGCATGATCCCAATAGTTTAAAATAACTATCAAGGTCTCCTATTCCTTGTGGTCACTCACCCTCCTGGCCCAGGTTCAGGCATCCCCTTCTCTGCTATATAGTCCCTCGGGTGATCCATCTTTCCTTTCCAAGGTTTTCTCGCACCGGAAGAACTACCCATCGTGGCTTTTGGCCTTTTGGTCTATACCTAGAAATCCTCAGCTGAGATTTTTGTGGCTGAAGGGGAAGTATCCTTTCTAGGTATTTTCTCCTTTGGTACCTATGGTGTGGTTGTTTGCGAGATAATGACTGAAATATATTGTTGTCCTACTTCTTCCAGAGTGTTCACCTTCCACTCAATTTGATTCATGTACTTCTCTATCTTAGGCTTGGGTGCATGAACATACGTGGAATTTTTATTCTTCACTCTCATCTCTATGATGATCCCACACGGATCATAGTGCCACAGGAAACTTATGTCGAACTTCATCTCTTTCAATAGTTTGTCTGCCTCTTCCCCGACAGCTCGACTGTTGCAGATAAAGGATCCTATTTGCCCCTTGATTCTCAACTGTTATTTCTTTCTTAGAGATACAAAATGTATATCATCTGAATTGATCATTTGTCTAATATACTCCAGGGAAAATATCCGAACAGGAAAGTATTTGGGCAATTTGTATGGAGCTAACTCACACCCATATACTCTAATTTCTGTGTGATTTTGATACAGGAACCAGTCTCTAGTCTTGGTGAGATCCGAAAGGTGTAGAACTCTTTGGATCTCCTAATTTATCCTTGGCTTTGGTCTACCATTGAGAATGCTTACCACTGGGTGATAAAACAACTCAATAAATAGCTTGAAATTAAACTTCGTGGAGTTTCTTTTGAGTAGCGAAGTCCAAGAGGTGACAGGTTGTGGTTTTCCTTCCTGGTCCATTCTCTGCATGGTGAACGCGAAATTTTTTGCTTGAAAGAACATGAACATGTAAGCCAGTGTTGAAAAATACTGGAACATGCCCTCCATGGGAAATTTGAAAAGCTGATCATGTATGTTCTTGGCTAGAAAATTGTTGTAGTCGAACTAGGTGGTGGCTTTTTCCTCGGTGGAAAAAATGGACAGGTAACCTAAGATGGGCTCATCCACCCATTCATCTAAGAAATAGCCAAGCAGACAACATAGCGATGAAATAATCTGGTTTCCCTTTTCTGAAAACATGGAGGAATGGTAAGGGGGATTTTTCTTGGGGAGTTGAGTATCCTGTGTGAGGAAAAGATAAAAAAATTGTGCTCTCTGGGGAAAAGATAGGTTCTGGTACATTTATGTTAAAAATTCAATGGTGAGGGGAGAGTGGGATTCGTCTCTAGATATCTACATCATTTGATCAATGGCCTCGGGCATGATAGAGAAAATATTTTCTTCGGACAATGAAACTATGGCTCTCTGGTCAGGGACGTAATGAGCCTGACATTTGAGGGCGAACTTGGGAAAATGGTGGATTTGAGGAAAAATATATAGAGGGAGATTGGACTCCCAGAGCCCAATCTCATTGCTTTGATCTATGAATGTGTCCTTAAACCATGACTGCAATTCGATGAAATCGAATTTGCACCTATTCTCCGAGATCAAATAATCCTTGTCGACTAATGGGATACAGTCGAGATCAACAGGATGTGGGAGGAATGGGTTTTCCTTGACTTCTAATATTTTAGATTTAGACGCCATAGATCCAACAGGTACCTGCAAACTGAAACAAAGCGTTAGAAGGTAGTGGTTATGGCTAGGTTTTTGACTGAAACAGTGAGGGAAATGAATTTCTGGAGTGCAGAGAGTATGAATAGTGATTAAATGGAGAAAATAGGGTTGATTTTAAGTGAATGGGTATTCGTTGGGCGTGGAGGATAGGTCAGCAAGCTAACAGATACATTAGCCTGTAATAAATGGCCAACGGATCAACTGAGTTATGAGGTGGAAGGTGAAGGAAAGGTGATGGGTGTGCCAGGATGACACGGAAGGTGATGATTGGAGAATAGGTAAATGGGATAAGACATGCTATAGGTCAAAGGGGTAATGACACTTTGGCAGAGTAGTGAGACGGGACATGTAAGATGAGATAGTGGGATGTGGCATCATGAGGCAACAGGATAGTGGAGGATGATGTCATGAGGTGGTGGCGGTATGGCATGGCCAGTATGGCAGTAAGTGGTTTGGAGTGGAGGGGGTCCAATGCAATGGATCGACGACACGTTGGGATGGGGCCCGCCGGGGCAAATTGCCTCATTCCAGACCCCCCCCCCCCCACC
>ML785109.1:816498-830924 GCA_009831015.1 Picea engelmannii | reverse complement strand
GTCGGGGGGTCTGGAATCCACTGTAAGCCATTGATCTATGCGTCGTTAGATCAACCGTCGATCTAAGTGTGTTCTTTATTCTCCAAGCGTGATTTTAATATGTGCAGTGAAACTTAGGCTTAGTGATTTTTGTGGATTTTGCGCTGCTTCGCTTGCTTTTTGTCACCATGGGGTTCGAAAAAAACATTTCAAACATCCAAATCATGAATTTTCCTCAAACATCATGCATGTTTTATTGAAATAAAACCAACTAATCTATATTCTAACATAGTCACCTATCACATTTAGCCTAGATTAGACTGTTGGGCTAAGAAATTACTCTACCCTGGGGCTATTTGACCAAGATTAGACAATTTGATCAAATGTATTCACTAGCTAGCCTATCTACTTGGCTAAGATTAAATAGTTTATCTAAGCTTATTCACTAATCCTATCAACATAAATTCAAAAGGAATTGGCCATGTTTAAACTGTATGGATCAAGTCATTATTATTGCATGGGGCTTTATCCATTTTCTTTTATGCCCTCTTTTATTCTTTTTCTTTTTTTCTTTCTTTTCTTTTCTTTTCTTTCTCCTTTTCTTTTCTTTTCTTTTTGAAAATAATTTGCAGGAATGAAATATTATTTGCAAGACAACATACACCAATAGTGGAAATTTTTCAGTCACCAGACGATCCTATAAATTATAGGGTTATAACACTGGGAATACTAATATAGGCGCTTGTTGCCATGTAGGGGGAAGACCCAAGGTTAATCATTCAAATACCAACAAAACCATTAGATACCATCCCTTTCGGCATCACCTGTAGAGCAAGTGAAGTATCATCCGAGGCATCTAGAGGGGCTGCAAGAACCAAGATTCTATAGTATTGAGGAGAAGTGAGACATCATTCAGATCCTTTACTTTTATGTGCAATTGTCATGGTTAACAGTTACTTTTTTATGAAACATAATCTATGCCCAACATTAAAATATCATATATGATCCATTTATTCAGTATAAACTAGAAAACAACATAAATTGCAACCACATTATAACACACATATTTACGTGGTTCACCCAACTTGGGCTACATCCACAATGACTAGCTTCTTATATTATTCATTAATAGCTTTCCTACAACTATGCACTGTGCTACAAAATATGCAACAATAATATCATCCTAAACCTACATAGTCATTCTGCTGCAGTGCGAGTCACTCCTCAGTCATAATACAAATTTCTTCCTTCACTCGACTCCCTTACCAAAAAGAATTCACAACACACATATAGCTCACCCATGCATACCTCCTCACTATTTTCTTTCTTACATATTTATACATACCAATAGTTCTAGGCCCATTACCAAAGTGGAAAAAGTGTCCCCAAAACCCGTTATACAAGTGGACAAAATGTCCCCCCCAAAACCCGTTACATAAGTGGACAAAATGTCCCCAAACTCTATGGTTTATAACCGTTTTCCGCCTTTTGGGTGTTTCTATGTCATGCATCCTTTTGTTGCACTCTTTGACTCCTTGAAGTTTTCTTTTGTCGTGCGATTTGGTCTATCTTCTAACTTTTTTTTACCCTTTGATCTCCTTTTGGCGCAAATACCAGAACTTATCCAAAATGCCTCTCCAACAATATTCCAGATGGAGAAATTCTTTGATCTACACCAAGTGCTAAGGTTACAAAAGGTAAATATTGCATCCTTGTATTTAGAAAATGATAAATTTGTTTGGCATCAATGGATTTGTGAAAGAAAAAGAAATCTATTATATGTTGGGTCATTTTTATGGATGAATTGATATCACATTATGGGGATATTAAGAGCAATACATTCTTTTTTCAATTGATAAATCTTCAGCAAAAAGGTCCAATTACAAAGCACATTCAAAAATTCCTAAATATCTACCTCGGGGTAAAGAACATTCTAGAGGATAATTTGTTAGATATCTTTATGGGCACTTTAAAGGAGAACATTCAACATGAGGTGCATCTCTTAGAACCTAAATCCCTAGAGAAATTTTTCAGTATGGAAAGGAAAGTGGAAAACAGAAATATGGCTACTAGAAGGGTGGCCACTAGAAACTATAGAGAGAATGATGTTCCCTCTTCTATCCTCACTCAACCGACAAGGTTGACACCTTAAAAAATGGATGAAATAAGAGAAAAGGAATATGTTTCAATTGTGACAACAAGTACAGTAAGGGGCATACATGCGGTGAGAAGAAATTATTCTACATAGACTGTGAAGAGGAAGAAGATTAAGAATTGGAACCATCACAAGATACATATCTAGAAGAGACTACTCCAATGATATATTTTCATGCATTGTCCAACAATAGTACTTCGCAAACCCTCAATATAGAAGGATATATAAAAAATAAAAAGGTAGCAATGTTGATTGATTATGGTAGTACCCATAACTTCATCAATTACACATTAGCAAAAAGTCTTAATTTCTTTGTATTTACAACATCAAAGTTTCAGGTAATGATTACATATGGACGTACCATAAACTTTTCAGGGAAGTGCCATAATATTAAGCTCAATATGGGGGAGTATTTATTGGATAGTGCCATGATTTCCATCCAAATGGGTGGTGCTAATGTTGTATTAGAATTCCAATGGTTACAATAATTTGGAATAGTGACCCTTAATTTTCAATGTCTTTTCATGATATTTTCCTTACAAGTAAAGGAAATTGAGCTTAGAGATATCCAAGGGAAACCATCTAAAGTGATAATCTATAATAGCATGACAAAATTACTCAAAAAGGGACATTATGGTGTAATTGCATAATTCTGCTCACTAGATGTTCAAACATCTATATCCTCTTCTCTAATGAATCTCCAAATAGTTATCAACAATCATTCTAAGGTATTTGGAGAAATGCCCAAGGGTATTCCATCTACTTGAGACCATGACTGTGATATTCATTTAAAACCAGAAAGTGTACCACATAACATTAGGCCTTATGGGTATCCATATGCACATAAGAGTGAGATTAAGCATATGATCCAAGAAATGTTAGAGGCCAACATAATTAATCCTAGCCAAAGTTCTTTCTCTTCACTAGTAGTGATGGTTATGAAAAAGGATGGTTCATGGCATATGTTTCCATATTATAGACAACTCAACAAAATGACCATCAAAGATAAGTTTCCTATTCCCGTGATTGGTGAATTATTAGATGAATTTCATGGAGTAAATTTATTTATTTGGTATATCATCAAATCATAATGAGGCATGAAGACATTCCCAAAAGAACCTTTAGAACACATGAAGGTCATTATGGATTTCTAGTTATGCCATTTGGACTTACTAATGCACCTTGAACATTTCAAATCTTGATAAATTCTATTTTCAAACCCTTAGAAAATTCATGTTAGTATTTTTTTTATGACATACTAATATACAAAAAATATTGGGAATATCATGTACAACATGTTGGCAGAGTATTACAACTATTGGAAGAGAAACAAATTTATGCAAATACTTCCAAGTGTTCCCTTGGGGTTCAAGAAGTGGAATAATTAGGTCATATTGTATTTCATGAAGGTGTAAACGTGGACCCTAAAAAAAATAAATCTATGAGGGAATGACCAACTCCCAAAACCTTGAATAAAATTAGAGTATTCTTAGTATTTACAAGCTATTACTGCATGTTTTTCAATAACTATGGTCAAATAGCAACACCTCTAACAACATTATTAAATAAGGAATCATTTTCTTGGACTCGGGAAGTAACCAATGATTTTGAAAAACTTAAGGAGACTATGTGTACAACTCTTCTCCTGGCCACACCTAACTTCACACAAAAAAATTATTGTGGAGTGTGATGCCTCGAGCCATGGCATTGGTGCAATTTTAATTCAAGAAGGAAGGCCCATTTCCTTTGAAAGCAACCAACTTAAAGGAAAAAACTTACTCAAACCCATTTATGTAAAATAAATGTTGGTCATACTACATGCAGTTAAGAAATGATGGCCTTACCTAATAGGAAGACACTTCAAAGTAAAAATGGATCATGGTAGTTTGAAGTACTTCTTAGAGAAACGATTATCTTCAAAAGAGCAACAAAATGGGTTATAAATATGCTAGGTTATGACTTTGGAATTATCTACAAAAAGGAAAACATAATATTATGGAAGATGCACTTTCAAGGAAAGGAGATGAAACAAATGGTTCACTATGTGTTATTTGTATTCCACAATCTAATTGGGTGGAAGAAGAAAGCATAGAATGGAATCAAAACCAAGAGGTATTCAAGATCATTCAAAAAGTAGAAGAGGACCCATTGCATTAGATAAAATTGTATGGAAGAGTAATTTTCTATTGTATCATGATCACCTATATTTATGTAATTGATCTAGTAGGACATTTCTAAATTCATTCAGAATAAAAGTCTTCAAAAGGAAAAAGAAAGTGGATAGGTGCATAGGGCATGTCGACAGCTTTCCAGTGACGCTTGTTTCATGTGAAAAGGTGTCCGGATGCAGAAGTTATCAACAGTTCAAGTTTCAACAAGAATGGTTAAAGATGGTAAAAATTATATTAAAAGTTCAAAGTTATGCATTATGAAAAAAAATGGAGAGGGGCCAAGGGATTATCTCTCGATCCCATTCCAACACCAAGGCCCCCATTCAAAGTTATATTATATAGTAACCATATGTTAAATATTATCCATATCATAACGTGGAGCCATACCACTAAAACATTTGATAACCATATCAACCATATCATAATGTGGAGCGGTGGAACTATACACGCCAACAAACCATACCATATCACAACTATATATTATAATGTGTCAACATAAATTCATGCCACCACTCCAAAACACGCGAAGGGAGGAGAGGTCTGTGGGTTTGACCCTAGGACCTCTCCCCAAATAACTCAATTCTTTACCATTGGGGCACTGCCCCACCGTTGAATGAAGAACGACGCAAAATTATTTTAAGTTGCAAGCGTTGAAAATTTATAAAGAAACCACAATTCCAACCACAAGTTAGGAGTTCGGGAACACAGTTTTACACGGAGACCGAGATAGGGTATAGGCGTACAGACCATTAATGGGCATGGATCCTGAGGCAGAATCCATACAGAGGCAGAATCCATACAGGTTGTACAATTTGTGTCTTAGTTGCAGGAATGTTGTCTCATTTTTATTACCAGAGGAGGCCTCATGCAAATATATTCGAGTTTATACTCGTTCTTCGTAGAATTTTGCAAGGAGTTTAGTGGAGTTGTTTATTTATGGTTCTGACTGAAAGAAAACATAGGGGTTTCCAGAACACTCATTTGTAATCCTTTTGAAGACTAATAAAGAACAACCTTCCCATTGGAAGGGGCCCGAAGACGTAGCGAGGGGATATGGTGAACTTCGTTATCATATGTAGTCTTATTTATCTGGTTTTGAAAATATTGTTATGCTTATGTGTGAGCAATTTTTAAGAATTTTGAATTCATATTTCAAGCATTTTTATGATGTTAATGATTCAAATATCAAGTTTAATACATGGCTAAGAAGATCTTGAAAATTACAGATCAAGTTTGGTATCAGGGAAACTTAACCATTGTTGTATGAGATTGTGAATGTTAACTAGATCCAAGATTAAGAGAGGAGAAGGGAATCTTTAAGAGATTGATCCAGAGATTGGTTCAAGAAGAGGCAGAATGGCATCTCAGACAGGGGAAGAAAAAGTTTCTTCTATTCCATCTGAATGGGATTTTCTCCAAGCTTTCATGAGGATGAAAGTTACGGTAAAAGAATTTTACCAAGATCAAAAGAAGGGAGAACAAGGAAGTTCATCTCAAGTTAAAGGTAAAGAAGAAGGAGTAGGTAAAGACCCTCCAAAAACTCCTCCTTCTCCATCTACCCCATATGAACTTGATGGTTCTTTTCATTATTTAGATGATAAGCATAATAAAACTAATGAGAAGATTGAAGTTAATATGCCTCAATTAAATATTGACATTAAATTTGATTTACAGGTCTATAATGGAGAAATTAATGCTGAGAAACTAGATAATTGCATTAGGCAAATAAAAGTATACCGCACGATTCAAAAGTTCATTGAAGATAGCATAAAGATTCAATTGGCTTCTCTCTGACTTGGAGGGACTGCTCTCATCTGGTGGGAGAGAAAAACTCAAGAGGATATTACCACGAAGGGTAACACCATTTCCTCTTGGTATGAGTTTACTTCAGCATTAAAGAAGCAGTTTTATCTGTTAGGATACATGCAACAGGAAATGATGGACTAGAAGAATTTGAGACAAGGTAAAGGCCAAAGTGTGAAAGATTATACGCAAGAGTTGCGAAAACGAGATTTGGTATTGGGTATCCCTCTCTATACTCAAGAAAATCTTCTTAAGTTTATAGGTGGATTACATAGCTATCTACATCATATGATACTCATGTTTAATCCAACTAACCTTGATGAAGTTTGTGTTCAAGCGACTCATATGGAGTCCAAGGGAAAGAACACTATTGAAAACTTTTCCAAGAAACCTTACAAACAGGGATGATTTTAAGGATGGAAATTTATTTTAAAATGTAGAAACCTTGGCGAATATTACTAATCCTTCATATGTCAACTATAAATGTTTGGCCATATTTTTTTAAAAATATTCAAATTTCCAAGTATTTTATATAGTTTTTAGAAAAAATTGGCGATTTTTAAGGTAAAATAATTTTATCCTATAGAATTTGGGTGAATCATTTTTAAAATAGCGAATCTCATTTTTGGAAAATTCGTGGAAAATTAGTCCATGAGCGAAATTTAGCCCCTAAAATCATCCATGCTTACAAACCTGATGGAAACAAGTTCAAAGGTAAGGGAAAAGGTAAGCAAACTGCTACAGTCAAGAAAGGAGGAGAAAAGCCTACTTGTTCACATTGTCAGAAAAAGGGTCGTGATGCTTCCAAGTGTTGGAAACTTCATCCGGAACTCAAGCCTGAGAAGTTTCAGAATAAGGAGGACAAGAAGACCACAAATGTGGTCATTCAACATGACTTAGTATCTAACTCAGGGGATGAAACAAATATTGTTGCTACGAGCATCAAAGGTAATAATCCTTCTACCTCTGGTACAAAATATGAACATGTTGTTGATGAAAGGAAAATAAGTGAGTTATTTCATATTAGAGTAATCGCTAAACACACAAAAATTGACACTATTTTTTATAGTGGATCACAAGATAATCTAATTTCAAAAGAGATAGTTAAAAAACTGAAATTGGAAACTAAGTTACACCCGAAACCTTATCCTCTTGGATGGGCATGTGAAAATGCACAGTTGCAAAATACAAGACAATGTAAGCTTAGATTTTCCATTTCTTTTGGATATGTTGATGAGGTTGATTTAGATGTGGTTCCATTGGATATCTGTGGCATTATATTGGGAATTCCTTATCTATATGATAGGAAGGTTGTCTTCTACAGAGAGGATAACATATATCAGCTCACTAAAGACGGTATTGAGTATATTGTTCATGCACATCGCATGAAGACTAATATTTCCTTAGTTTCTGCAAGTCAAATCAAGAGGTTAGTGAATGCCAGTAAGAATTTTGTTCTTATGATTTTTAAAGGAAAATATGTTGAAACAAATGAATCTTTTAAAGGATGTGTTCCTAAACTGAAAAAGGGCTTGACCAAAGTTGTATCTTATTACGATATTTTATTTCAAGAACATAAAGGGTTACCTCCTAAAAGAAAAATTCAACATGAGGCTCACTTACAACAGGATGCACCTCTACCTAATATTGGTATGTACATGTCCTCTGTCATCGAAGATGTAGAGATAAAGAAAGAAGTTTAGGAATTTCTTGAGAAAGGGGACATTTTTCCAAGTTCCTCTCCATGTGGTTCATCGGTTGTTTTGGTGCCAAAGAAGGATGGCATATGGCGCATGTGTTTGGATTACTGGGCACTAAACATAATCACTATCAAGAACATGTATTCTCTTCCCATAATTGATGATCTTTTGGATCAGCTTAAGAATGCAGTATTTTTCACTAAGTTAGACTTACGAAGTGGCTATCATTAAATTCGAATACATGGTAATGATATTTGGAAGACCACTTTTAAAACTAAGCAAGGATTGTATGAATGTGTGGTAATGCCTTCTGGGCTTTGTAATGCACCCGTGAAATTCATGAGGGTGATGAATGATGTGTTTAGACCATTCATTGATTATTTTTTCATAGTCTAAGATGATATTTTGATTTTCAATTGTACTTGGGAAGAACATATTAAGCATGTAAGATAGGTACTAGATGTACTTTTAAGGAAGAAATTGTATTTGAAGATGTTTAAATGTGAGTTTGGAAAGACATCGTTAGTCTACTTAGGCTACATTGTAGGGGGAGGGGAATTAAATATCGATCCCTCTAAAGTAGAGGTCATTGTAAACTGGCCTAAGCCAAATAATTTAACCGAGGTAAGAAGTTTTTGGGAGAAGCCCAATATTGGAGGAAGTTCATTGCAAACTTCTCCTTTATATCTTCTCCATTACATGCTTTGACAGGTACAAACATAGTCTTTCAGTGGGAAGGCAAAGCACAAAAATCCTTCGACAGTTTGAAAGAGAAGATAAGTACAACTCCAGTACTTGCAATGTTGGATATTCAACAACCATTAAGATATAGACTGATGCTAGTAGTTATGCCATGGGGGAAATCGTAATGAAGCATAAAAAACCAATAAGCTATCATTCTAAAAATTTCTCTAAAGAAGTAATTAACTATCCTACATATGACAAAGAATTGTATGAATTAGTACAAAGTGTGAAGAAGTGGAAACATTACCTAATGGGTAAAGAAACAATCATACATATAGATCATCAACCACTACAATATCTTAATCACAAACTAAGCTACAACAATCAAGACATTTCAGATGGATGAGTTTCTTACAACAATTTCATTTAGTTATTAAATATAAGAAAGGAATTCAAAACAAAGTTGCAAATATGTTATCAAGACCGCCAACAAATTCTTCTATAGTCATACAAGAAATTTCTTTAGTTAATTCAAGTTATGTTGAACAATATTCTAAAGATGAAGACTACAAAGAAGTTTATGAATCATTAATACATGGCTCTCAAAATGAAGAACTCAACTATCATATCCATGATAAGTTTTTGTATCATCTTGGAAAAATATGTATTCCACAAAGTGAAAGAGTTCATATAATAAGAGAAGCTCATATTTCTCTCATTGCAGGTCACTTTGGTGTAGGAAAAAATGTGGCATAGTTGCAAATGTTTTGTTATTGGCCTCGAATGAATGAATAGTGTCCAAATATGTAAAAGGTTGTGTTATGTGTGCAACCAGTAAACTGATTAATAGAAAATTGGATTTGTACACACCACTTTATGTTCCTTCTCGTCCATGGGAAAGTGTTTTAATGTCTTTTTTGGGAGGGTTACCTATGTCTAGAAAAGGGCATGACTACTTGTATGTTTTTGTGGATAGGTTCAGTAAAATGTGCATATTGATTCCTTGTAAGAAGCAGGCCATGGCTAAGTTGACTGCTCAATTATTCTTTCAGCAAGTATGGGTTCATTTTTGGTTATCCAGTTCTATTGTATCGGATCGAGATTCCCGCTTTCTGGGAAAATTTTGGTCATCTTTATGGGAACTAATGGACACAAAGTTGAAGAAAAGAACGACATTTCATCCACAAACTGACGTACAAACTGAAGTGGTCAACATGACCGTAGTACATATTCTTCGAGGGTATTGTTCCAAGCATCCCAAGCTGTGGGATGAGCAATTGCATTATGTACAACATGCCTACAACGGGGCCATACACTCTTCTACACGTAAGTCTCCATTTGAGACTTGTTTTGGTTATGTACCAAAGTCTCCTTTAGACTTTGTATTCAGGAAAGATTCAGTGGAATATGGGCAAGTTGATATAGATAAAGCCTTGAAGTTTATCTAGCAGATTTAGGTAGTTCATCAAGCAGTGCAGGAACAGTTGGAATCAAGTCAAGCCAAATACAAAGCAAGACATGAAAAGAACTGAATGGATCATCACTTTCAAGTTGGTGATCAAGTTTGGCTTCACATAAGCAAAGATCGACTCCTGGGTGAAGGTAAAAAATTGAAACCTATTAGGGATGGACCTTTCACAATTTTGGATAAAGTTGGTAATAATGATTTTCGGTTAGATTTTCCTCCTCACATGCAAATATATTATGTCATCAATTTGTAAAACTTGAAATTGTATGAGCCTCCTATGATCATGGATCAGTATGAACAAGTATAAGTACCTTATGTTGTTGAGTTTTCTCCTGAGTATCTTAATGAACTTCAGGAAGATGTCATACTAGATAAGAAGGCCAAGGATTCACGAAGAGATGATGTGGAGTACCTTCATGTGGGGCTTAAAGGAATGCATCCAAGAAAATTACAGTGGATAGAGACCAGAAGGGTGAGGGAGATATACCCTCACTTATTGTTAGAATAATTTTATACTTTTGGTAGCCCAAAAGATTTCCAGTGGGAAGGTTTGATCTAGGAGGATATTTCTAAAGTATTTTAGAATAAAAGTCTTCAAAAGGGAAAATAAAGTGGACAGGTGCATAGGGCTTGTCGACGTCTTTCTAACGACGCTTGTTTCGTGCAAAAGGGTGTCAAAATGCAGGAGTTATCAACAGTTGAAGTTTCGAAAAGAATGACTAAAGATGGTAAAAGTTATATTAGAAGTTCAAAGTTATGCATTATAAAAAAAAAAGGGAGGGGTCAAGGGCTTATCCAACACCAAGGCCCCCATTCGAAGTTATATTATATTGTAACCATATGTTAAATATTATCCATATCATAACATGGAGCCATACCATCGAAACATTTGATAACCATATCATATTGTGAAGCGGTGGAACTATATGCGCTAACAAACCATACCATATGACAGTTATATATTATAATGTGTCAACATAAATTCATACCACCACTCCAAAACGCACGAAGGGAGGAGAGATCCGCGGGTTTGACCATATAACCTCTCCCATTGGGGCACTGCCCCACCGTTGACTAAAGAACGACGTAAAATTACTTTAAGTTGCAAGCGCTGAAACTTTATAAAGAAACCACAATTCCAACCACGAGTTAGGAGTTCGAGAACATGGTTTTGCAAAGAGACTAAGACAGGGTACATGCCTAAGGCAGAATCCATACAATTTGTACAATTTTTATCTTATTTGTAGGTAGGTTGTCTTGTTTTTCTTTCCAGAGGAGGCCTCGGGAAAATATATTCAATTTTATACTTGTTTTTTGCAGAATTTCACAAGGAGTTTAGTGGTGTTGTTTATTTCTAGTTCTGACTAATAGAAAACATAGGGGTTTCCAGAACACTCATTTGTAAGCCGTTTGAAGACTAATAAAGAATGACCTTCTCATTGGAAGGGGCCCATAGACGTATTAGGGGGTTTGGTGAACCCGTTATCATTTGCAGTCTTATTTATCTAGTTTTGCAAATCCTTTTATGCTTATGTGTGAGCAATTTTTAAGCATTTCCAATTCATATTTCAAGCATTTTTGTGATGTTAATGATTCAAATCTCAAGTTTAATACATGGTTAAAAAGATTCTGAAAGTAATAATTCCCAACTCCAACATAAGGTTTTTCTAGAATTGTACTGTTCTCCTATAGGAGGACATTCAGGGTTCTTGAAAACTTACCATAGGATTAAGAAGGATTTTTTCTTGGAAGGTCTTAAAACTGATGTTGAAAAGTTTGTGTCTGAATGTGTGCTTTTCCAAGAAAATAAGGGAGAGACAATCAAGATGCCAGGTCTCCTACAACCACTAATTATACCAAGTCAACGTTGGGAAGAAGTTTCAATGGATTTTATTATAAGTTTACCCAAATTTGAAGGAAAGTTTGTCATCATGGTAGTAGTGGATCGTCCGACAGAGTATACCAATTTTGTCTCTCTTTCTCATCCTTTTAAAGCAAGAAAAATAGCCACAACATTCATGGAAACAATTCAAAAGCTACATGGAGTCCCCAAGGTTATTGTAAGTGACAAACATCTAATTTTTATTGGAAAATTTTGGACTAGATAATTTTCTTCTTTGGGTACTCAATTGGCTCACAACTATGCACTATTAAAAGGAAGAGTTCCTCAAGATTTATGGTGTGATTTCAACATGTTCTTAGTATGAATGAATGGATTTTGGATGGAGTGATCTTAAGCCTTTATTTATAGAGAAAATAGTGGTTAAAACCCCTTGATATAATCTTCAAATAATTGTTATAGAATACCAAATCAAGACTAAGAATAACATTTAGGGTTCAAAAATGACCACATATAACAAATTTCCCTTTTTGGTAAATTTGGGTTGAAAACACTGAAAATTGGTTATTTGGAAAAATTGTGAAATTTTTGGAGGTATTATCTACATTGGTAGCATAGATTTTAGGAGTAATATATGTGCTATCCCCTTTTGGTCAAAATATGAATTTGACTCAAAGTTCTAGTAATAGTGGAAAATAGGTAAAATGGAAGTTAGACATGCCAATAATGATATATTTAGGTAGGAATTATGAGAATTCCACAAGTAAGCGCTTTCTAAGTGATAAAAAATTGATTTTTATCTATAGATATATTTCACAAGGGAATTCCTAATATATTTCAGGTTTTGGGTGTCCTAGAATATCACGTCAAGAAAGGACATCGTGACCCAAACATGACGTACCAATGGGTCTTCATACTCTATATTAAAAGTGAGAGTACAGGTTGCTATAATAATTATCATTGTAAAGAAAGAATCAAAATTATTTTATACTTCAATTTGGATGAGAATTTTCATAAGTCTAGGTAACATTGAAAAACTAAAATAGTAAGAAAATGTTCTTGAATATTTAAAGAAATAAATTAAAAAAATAATTATAAAATGAAAAAATTTCAATGATGACCATCCTAACATTTTATTTATTTATTTTTTCTTATGTTTACTTTGTTATGGATATATAATTAAAAAAGAATTTATTTTTTTAACTTATATTAATTTTATTTTATCCTAATAGCCTCCAAAATTTAGATCTACCTTTTAACATAAGCACTAAGTGCAATGGATATGTAATGACCATATTTATTTTTGGTAGACTTGGAACATAGACTCTTACCTTCTTCGTGAGACACAATTTCAATTTAAGCTCGCAGAGTGTATATATACACAGTCCCTTACTGCTCTTACCTTCTTTCTGAAACAGAATTTCAGAATCTCAAATGTCGTAGTTTGAAGTTCATCCTGGCAAACAAGCAAGGGATGGATTCTGATGGATCATTTCTCGTAAATTTCCTTCTGGTTGTCTACATTTATTTATTTTAAATTTCCTCTTTCGTTTAGCACACAGGATATTCTTTTCTCGTAGCGGGAGCTACCTTTGGCTTGTTCTTCGTCTCTGCTTTTTCGGACGCAATTATGCTGATGGTAGTCGTGGCTTTGAAGACGAGAAAGGAAATCTGCGTTACGTTTTGAATATCTTTGGATTCATCATGACGTTTTGCATCGAGACTTGTGTTTAATATCATTTTTTAAATTTAGTTTAGATATTAATATTATTAATTTTTTTTTTTTAAGTTTAAGTTACATTGGACTATCTATTAATTTTGTTTTTTTTTTAATTTAATTTAAATATTAGATATACCATATATATAAATTTTGTAAACGGAAAATGAAAACACGTCTCAATAATTTAAAAAAATAAATAAACAAAGAAGAAAATCACCTAGATGAAAAATAATAAAGAAGTTTAAAATGAGAGGATTTTTTTTTACTAAGACATGTTGCTCTCTACGTGATAGGCAGGACATCCGATTGATTAGGTCTTTTAGCTGGTAAGCTAACTAACAATAAAAAAGCTCGAAGCTCCAAAGGAAAGCGATTATGTGACTAAGACATGTTGTAGTTAAGATGTGATAGGCTTGAGGTCATTGGAGTGATTAGGTCCTTGAGATTAGTGTAAGTTTTATAGATTCTTAAGCAATACAGAAATTAATCAATGGCTCATACACAAAATACACAGAGATTTTTACCGGAAACTTTCAATCGGGAAAACCTTTCTTATTTTCATTATATGGAATTTCACCATTCGCTATACAATATATACAATGTTTTTAGGTATTCCGTAGATACCAAAACCCTAATCCCTTAATCCGGGATTAATTTACATATAAGCTAAAAATAGCAAAATCTGCTAAAAATAGAAAAAACCGCAAAAAAAAAAAATTCAAACACCCACACACACACACGCAGATCGTCAGACGCAATTGTCGTATCTGACGCACCCACACACACACACATGCAAAGAATATAACACATACCCAACATTCTCCCACTTGTTGTTTTCTTTGCATCGAGGGGTCCAGGGGATTATATAGTCAACAATCCAGGGCAACAATGCCCATTGTTACTCTA
>ML785109.1:752958-806339 GCA_009831015.1 Picea engelmannii | reverse complement strand
ACGCTGAAATAACTCCATTATATATATATATATATATATATATATATATATATATATATATATATATATATATATATATATATATATATATATATATATATATAATGGAGTTATTTCAGCGTCATCACACACACACACACACAGACACACATATATGGTTCAGAGTCACGATGGATATACGATGGACACACATATGCATGATAGATCCCAAGGGACCTAGTAGCCATATATTAGGGAGCATAAGTAAGACACTCAAATTGTTCACATATCATAAAATTTTTAATTAAACCTAAATAAATATATATATTTATCTTTTTTTTTTTAATTTTTACATTAAATCTATCATTGTTTTTCTATTTAGTCATTTTTTTTTAAATGTACACATGTCAACTCTAGGTTGATCACAAAAGGAATTACACATCTCCTTCTCTTTGTTTTTAAACTTTTATATTAAAGCCAACATTGTTTTTATTTATTTAGTCAATATTATATTAATTCTTTTAAATAGACATGTGTCAACCATTGGTTGAGCACGAAAGAAATTAGACATCTCCCCCGCATTGGGTTGTAGAAAGCCTCGATGCAACAAGTTTGGGCAATGTTGAGGTTTGGGAGAAAACAACTCTCTAGGCTTAGATTGTAGACCACAAGTAGACATTGTAATCCTAAAAACAAATACCTTTATTTATCTTTCCTTTAAAAAGATTAGAAACATATACTCAAAATCTAATTAAAAATGGTTTGTAAATATCTATGTCAATGATCTGAAGCAAGAAGGATGCTCTACTATATCAACCTAAATCCATTCCACATTTTACTTTCTCAATAAAGAAGTGGAAAACGAAATATAACTAACACAACCACATTATAAAAGTGGTTGATATACATCGTTCAACGCCATTTTCCACCTTTTCAAACTAATGGTGTTGATCAACATAGATCAACCACTTTTATAATGTGGTTGTGCTAGTGGATCATTGACTTGCATGAAGAGGATTAATAGACCATGGTTTACTACGATTGACCATGGTTGTCTACAATTGACCATGGTTGACTATGGTTGACTATGGTTAATTATGGTCAAGTTATGTTTGATGAGGGTTTATTATGGTCAACATATGGTTGAATATGGGTGACCATGGTTGAATATGGTTGACCATCGTTGTCCATGTTTAACTATAGTTAACCATGATAAACTATAATGACCATGTTGACTTTAGTTGAACATGGTTGAGTATTGCTAACTATGAAAGACTATAGTTGACTATAGTTGACTATGGTTTACTATGGTTGAACATTGCTGACAATGGTTTACCATGGTTGAGTATGGTGAAAATGGTTCTTTATGGTTTGACCATGGTAGAATTTGGTTGACCATTGTTGACCATGTTCAAATTTGGTTGATTATGGTTGACTATGGTCAATTTATGATTGACTTGGGTTTACTATGGTCGACATATGGATAACTACACGTCAATATGGTTGACCATGATTCAAGATGTTGACTATGGTTGACCATGTTTGACCACGTAGATTATGTATGATCATGTTTGACCATGGTTGACTATGGTTTCCAATGGTCACCCATAAAACACTATAGTTGATTATGGTAGACCATGGCTAACATCATTTGACAATGATGAACATGTTAAGCTTGGTTGATTATGGTTGCCCATAGTTGGCCATGGTTGAACATGGTTGACCATGGTTGACTATGTATGACCATGGTTGATTATGGTTGACCATGATTGTATATGGTTGACCAAGTTTGACCATGTCAAATATCATCAACCATGTTTGACCACGTCAACCATGTATGACCATGTTTGACCATGCTTACTATGGTTGTTTATGGTTTCCCATGAAAGGCTATAGTTGACTATGGTTGACAATTTTTGATAATGGTGACCATGTTTCCCATGTTGACCATGGTTGACTACAGTTGATTAAGGATGGATATGGTTTCCCATGGTTTCCTATGGTGACCATGATTGAGTATGGTTTACTAGGGTAGTCATCATGGTCGACTATGGAAGACCATGTTGACCATGGGTGATTATGATCAATTTATAATTTACCTCTCAACCATGGTTGATTATGGTAGGCCATGGTCGACTAGGGAAGACCACATTGACCAGGAATGATTATGTATGACCATGGTTGACTATGGATGACCATGGGTGAGCATGTTTGACTACATTCGACCATAGGTGGCCATGTTTGACTATCTTTTACCATGGATGACCATGGTTAACTATCTTTGAGCATGGATGGCCATGGTTTACTATGTTTGACCATGTTTAACCACACTAACTATGGTTGACCATGTAGACTATGTATGACCATGTTTGACCATGGTTGTTTATGGTTTCCCATGAAAGGCTATAGTCAACTATGGTTGAAAACATTTAACAATGGTGACCATGTCGTCTGGGTTGACCATGGTTGACTAAGGTTGACTATGGTTTCCCATGGTTGTTAATGGTTGACTAGGGTAGACCATGGTTGAATATGGAAGACCATGTCATCGATGTGTGACTATGCTAAATTTTTAATTTACCTCTTGACCATGGTTGACTATGATTGATCAAGGTAGACCATGGTCGACTATGGAGGACCATGTTTAGCATGGGTGACTATGATAAAGTTTTAATTTACCACTTGACCATGGTAGACCATGATCAAATATGGAAGACCATGTTGACCATGGGTGATTATGATTGACCATGGTTGAATATGTATGACAATGGTGTAAGTTTTAAACTTTTGAAGTAAAACTATGCATATAGATTCTTATGCAAAACAAAAATTAATCAATGGCTCATACACAATACAAAAATATTTACGGTGTAAACCCTTAATTGAGAGAAAACCAACCTTCCTTGGTGTGAAACCTCTCAGATATTCATTTTATTAATTTCCCCATTCACAATAAATATATATAATGTTTTAGGTATTCCACAGCTACCAAAACCCTAATCCCTTAATACGAGATTAAATTAGAAACCGCTAAAAATAACGAAAAACTGTCCAAAAAGAAAATCCAAGGCATGTTGGCTCTGGGAAAAGCCCTTTTCTTAAAAATAGGGTCAGTCCTTCCCCCCTTGATGTAGAATGTGGCGAGTACCTACACAACGGATCTAGCTAGCATAAGAATGAACACACATTGCAAAATAGAGAAGAGGAGAGAACAATTTGAGAGAAAATAATGAGAAAATGTATTAACCAAATTAATGAATGATAATTTACACATGATATACTATGTATATCTCAACTAATACACACTGGAAGAGAAGCCAATGCACCATAGTGGTGTTCTAGAGATATATGGACACACATAGGCAGTTATTGGAGTTAACTTCCACCTAGTCCTAGTTAAATAGTCATGTAGTATTCAGTTAACTGAGTCACATGTGTGGAAGTGAGAGAAACAAACTTAAATGTTGGTGATAAACCTGAGGTTATCATGCATGAGTGACTTCCACTAGTATAACTAAGTGTAAATTCCTCTAAACTAAAGAGAATAGTCTCCTAGAATGTAGGAAAGGTTCCTAAAAAATAAGAGACCCTCAATAATGACTAATAAACATACGAAAATAAGGAAAACATATCCTAGGTGTGTGTAATATCTCCAACACCCCCCTTGAACACTATTATGGGGTAATGAAGAATGAGTCCCGACAACAAGGGCCATGTTAAGTACCCATGAACAATGATGAAATAAAGTGATGAAAGANCCCCTCTCAAAGTAAAATGTATCAAAAGAAGAGAAAGACAGTTTCTAGGAATATGTGTCCTTCACTCCAGGACGATCACGTAGAGAGTGAAACTTCTTCTTAATGAAATTCTTGGTGAATAAGTCAACATTCTGTTCATAGGAAGGAAAAAACTTTAAGTTGATGATCCTCTCATGGGCTAGATCTATGATGTAGTGCATATGGATCTCGATATGCTTTATTCACTTCCATTGCATTGGGTCTCTGCAAAACTTGAGAGTACTTTGGTTGTCACACGAAATGACATTCGGTCTATGGAACTGGATGCCCAAATCTGTAAGGAAGTTTTGTAGCCACAATGCCTAGATGGTAGTGTTAACTACTCTTCTCTACTCGACCTTGGTTGAAGATAGAGAAATAACATATTGCTTCTTGCTCGACCAACAGATAGGACATGAACCCAAACTAAGAGTGTATCAAGATGTGGACTTGTGATTAGTGTTGTCACCTACCCTGTCAAAATCTATGAAGCCTATGAGATCCAACTTGCAACCTGCTGCATAGTGGATCCCATAACTGATGGTGCCCCTAATGTACTAAAGGATACGTTTCACATCTTTCCAGTGTAACTCATGCAACTCTTGCATGTAAATGGAGACTTCTCCCACTGCATATGATAGGTATGGTTAGGAATGGGAGAGATAAAACAAACTCCCCACTAGATGTTTGTACAAAGTGTTGTCAACCAGTGGAGTGTCCCCACAATCCTCAAGTCTCACCCCGGATAGGAAGGGGGTACTTGCAATCAGTTTTTTCACCTACCTCGTTAGAATCTAGGAATCCGATGAGATCCAATTTGAAACCTATTGCATAGTGGATCCCAAAATTGATGGTAGCCCAAATCATGTACCAAAGGATACGTTTCACAAGTTTCTAGTGTAACTCATGCAGCTCCTACGTGTACCTGGAGACTTCTACCACTACATATGATAGGTATGGTTAGGATTGGCAGAGATACAACAAAATCCCCACTAGATGTTTGTACAAAGTGTTGTCAACTAGTGGAGTGTCCCCACAATCCTCAAGTCTCACCCCGGATAGGAAGGGGGTAGGAGCAAACTTGCAGTCTGTCATGTGGAATCTCTCCATGAGATCCCGAACATACTTGGCTTGAGATATCTTGATGCATGAAGCATCTTGAATAATCTTAATACAAATGAAGTAATGGAGTGGATCCATGTCCATCATAAAAAACCTATCATGCAGAATCCTCTTCACCATAGCCATCGATGAACTCAAGCAACTAGTGATCAAAATATCATCCACATAAAGAACTAGAGTCAAAATTGAATCATTATTCCTAAGCATGTAGACATTTGGATCAGATTTTCATCTCACAAAATTTTGGGAAAATGGGTAGGAGTCCATCTTGGTGTACCATTCACTTAGTTCTTGCTTGAGGCCATAGAGAATCTTCTTGAGCCTACAAACCAAAGACGAATCCTGTAGGAATCTAGGCAACTTCTCCATGTAAATATCCTTTGAGAGATCTCTGTGAAGAAATTCATTCTTCACATTCGTCTGATGGAATTCCCATGCTTTGGTTTCCGCAATAGAAAGGGACAAATGAATGGAGTCGATATTCGCTACTGGAGAGAATGTCTCATCGTAGTTTATGCCATGAACCTGTTGAAAACCTTTGGCAGCCAGTGTGGCCTTGTATCTACTAACATGTCCATATGTTGTGCTCTTGGTATTTTAGACCCATCTGCATACAACAAGGTTCCTTCCTGAAGGAAGCGGAACTAAATCCCAATTTTAGTTCTTGAATAAGGAGTTGTAGTCCTCTTGCATGGATGATTCCAAAAAGGTCTTCCCTACAACCTCTCCATAGGTATGCAGGTTTGAATACCGAGCAACATAAAAATGCATAGGAAACATGAGATCAGTGGATGTGAGTACATGAGGGGGATCCTCAAACTGATATCGAGTCCTCTTGAGATCTGTTGGATCCCCAACAAGTTCTCTTGCATCCTAGAGAGTGGTTTGTGCCCACTTGGGCCTCTACTGTGGCTCCTCATATGCCTATACCGACTATGCATCTGCATGTTTTGAAATCTCTGACTCTGTATTAGAACTCATATCTAAAGTAGATTTTGAATGTGTAGACTCATTGGTGCATACCCCCTCCTCTCCAAGGGCTGCACAACCTCCTAGTCTAGGATCTTCTCAAGACTGAATCGAAATAGTCTTCGATTCCCTGGTGGAACCTCTAAGAAACAATTCACAGGTCTTTGTGAAATTCCAATTGTGTGCACAAGCACTAAGAGCAAGTCCTCTCCACGTGACCACACATTGTGACAACACGCTTATTCGAAAAGGTGCATTGTGATTTCGTGTATCGACTATATGAGTCAACCAACTCTCTGTCCTTTGAACTCCCAAGTCTCAAAATTCCGACAAGGGCCTAATGTGTGTTATCTCCTCCCTTATCCTCCATCTATATGACCCTTCACTATGACCTGGGGCCAATCCTTCTGGGCACGTCGGGATTTCGTGTATCGGTAACTCCCAATGCGATTTACCTCCATTCTCCCACTCCTCCGATACCCGAAATTATGAAATATTCAATTCAAATCAACGGTCCACACTATCTCTCCAGCCAACGACTATGATCAAATCACAAACTCGAGCCTAGTAAGTTTTTCACAACTCTTATCTCCAACTTCCTTCCTAATTTATGAATCAATAAAATGTTGATCTGTCACCACTTTTCCTCTTTCAATGGATGGTCCTGATGATTTCGGGATTTCGTGTTTCAGGGTTTCACAAATTTCACTCTGCTTCTTCCAAAATATTCTGGTTCATGAAATTCCGATAACTCCTCACGACTAACCAGTGCACTACTTCTTCAAGATCTAACAGCTTGAAAGATTTTGGCTCTTTCTGAATAGATCTTGACACTCAATCTTATCCAATATTCAAAATTCTTCTCTGAAGAATTTCTCCCACTCAATCCTCTGTACTTATTCTTTCTTCGAGATTTAATTTTCTGCTCTCCACCTTTGAGAACTTCAACTCTTCAAAACTTGGAAATTTTCTAAGTGTTTCCTCTCGAGACTTAAAACCACTACTCCTCCTGAGCTTTTGGCAATTGAAATTAAATCTCATCCCTAACGCACACTTGCACTCTCTGTCTTTTTCAAAAGACTTTCTAATGCCCTCCTGGCATACTCTACGCTCAACTTCCTGAGATTTCAAACTTTAACACAAGTTTGTTTCTATACGCACTCCTTGTGCTCAATATGCACACTCTACATACAGAATTTCCCCACTATCTCTTCTGAGCATTAAGTTGAAAAAGACTTATTCATACACACTCCTTGCACCTTGTATGCACTCCTTGCATAATCTTATAGAATAGAAACAATTGAACTCATTCAACTATTCATTCATTTACTATAAACATCATACATTCAAAAACACATAACAACACAGTCAAATTGTAAATAATATCAACACTATGTAATTGGGTCAATTTTTTTTGTTCTATTCATTTTAGAAGAAAACATAATTAAAATAGCTATCTCCTTCACAACTATTACAATAAAAATTGTGTATGGACCCAAAGATTTTTCGCACTTCTTCCTCCTATATAAATACTATGACATTCTGTTCAAACAGTTACCTACTCAATTAATGCAACCTAATGACTAATCAGGGCAAGTATCCCACACCCGTAATACATTACAGCCATGTAAAGTATTTACAATGGCTCTATCCTTTCAAATGGTGGATCGAATTTACATACAACAAATTAATTAATGAGATAACCAAAAATATCTCCACACTGCTACCAAGCTGGTTAAGGTCGATTAAGGTCGGTTTGGCTCCTTCGATGTGTTGAGGTGTCGATTCCAATTCCACGTTGGCTACCTTTTGATGTGATTATGATGCTCTTGCATCATACTCTTCTGGCCAAAAATATTCATGGACTCCTGTCCATGAGCTCTCGCACTGTTTTCCATGTTTCAAAATATCAGGTTCAGTTACCCAACTTGAATCTTCCACAAGGTGATCCTTCCATTTCACTAAATATTCAGGATACATCTTTCTTTTGGTTTTCCTTCCAACTCTCTATTCTAAAACTTTCTCCATCTGAGGTTTTTCTACTATAGGCATCTGTTCTTCCCACTGAATCTCTTCCTGATCATCCAATTGTCCTGTGTCATATCTGTTATAAGGATACAAATTTGCAACATTGAATATCGATGATATCCCAACATTATCTGACAATTCAATTTCATAAGAATTTCCTGCAAAATTTCTAAGGATCTTCCATGGTCCTATATTTTTCATCTTCAACTTATTATATGTTCTTATGAGAAACCTTTCCTTCCTCAAATGAGCTAAAACTTCATCTCCCACTTCAAATTGAACTTCCCTTCTTTTCTGATCAACTCTGTCCTTATACTTTTGATTACTATCTTGTATTTGCCTCTTAACTTTATCATGAAGTCTTTACATTTCTGTAGAAAAATCTTCTGCTCCAGTGCTCCTAAATTCATCTTGTTTCAATTTTCTCAATTCTGCAACCCCTCTCAGTTGTCTTCTGTATACTATCTCGGATGGACTTTTTCCAGTGCTTCTATCAACTGAATTGTTAATTGTAAACTCTACTTATGCCAGAATCTGATCCCACTGACGACCTTGTTCAGTGACTAAACTTATTAACAAATTTCCCAAAATCATGTTCACCACTTCGGTCTGTCCGTCTGTCTGAGGGTGATATGCTGAACTAAAAGATAAATTAGCTCCGAGCCTCTTCCATAGATTCCTCCAAAAGTGTCCCACAAACTTAGTATCCTTGTCTGAAACTATGCTTCTGGGCAATCCATGTAATCTCACAACTTCTCTGAAAAACAAATTGGCTATGTGTGTAGCGTCATTTTTTTTATGGAATGGTATGAAATGTGCCATCTTGGAAAATCTATCAACCACAAAAAATATGGATTCACTTCCCTTCTGGGTTCTAGGTAATCCCAATACAAAATCCATACTAATTGCATCCCTAGGCCTTTCTGGAATAGACAATGTTTGATACAAGCCAGTGTTTTGTCTCTTCCCTTTTGCATGTTGAAAAATCTTACATCGGTCTACAAATTTCTTCACATCTGCCATCATACCTGGCCAATAATACAAACTACTCAGTTGTGCAAATCTTTTGTCATGACCAAAATGTTTGGCTAAACCTTCACTATTTTTTTCTTTCAACAAATTATCTCTCATTGAACATCTTGGTATGCACAATTGGATTCCTTTAAACAACAATCCATCCTAGATCAAATATTCCGACCATGAATTGTTATCCCTCAACAAAGGATTTTCATATGCTTCATAAGCCTCCTTAAAATCTAAATCTTCATGATACATTTGCTTAGGGTCCTCAAACCCTAAGGTCTTCACTTGAAATACTTATACAACCAAACTTCTCTTGCTCAAAGCATCTGCAACCTTGTTAGCACTTCCAAAAATATGTTTAATGACAAAATTAAAATTCTTCATGAATTCTACCCAGTTAGCATGTCTCTGATTCAATTTTTCTTGCCTAGTAATAAATTACAAACATTGATTATCACTATACAAGACAAACTCTTTTGAAATTAAATAATGTCTCCATTTTTTAAAAGATTGAATCATGGCATAAAATTCCTTGTCATATGTAGAATATTTCTCCTTAGCATCATTCAACTTCTCACTAAAATAAGCAACTGTCTTATTATCTTGACTCAAAACTGCTCCATTGGCTATCCCACTTGCATCACACCTCACCTGAAATGTCTTTCCAAAATATGGTAAAACCGAAATTGGTCGTTATGTTATCTTCTCTTTCAACACTCTGAATATTTTCTCAGCCTTCTCTTTCCAATTAAAATACTTATGTTTCTTCTTCACAGTGTCCATCATGGGTGCACATATACCACTAAAATTTCTGATAAACTTTCTATAAAAACTTGTTAAACCATGGAAACTTCTCACCTCAAATATGCTCTTGGGTGACGACCATTCTTTGATTGTTCTCACCTTTTCTGAATCCATCTTCAATTCATTTAAAGATATCACAAAACCCAAATATATGAGCTCTATCTTCATAAAAGAAATTTTCTTCAAGTTTATTAACAACTTTTCTTGCTGCAATTTCCTCATCACTAATGTCAAGTGCTTTAAATGTTCTTCCTCTATTTTGCTAAAAACTAATATATCATCCAGATATACAATGACAAATCTACCTATGAAGTCCTTCAATACTTCATTCATCAACCTCATAAATGTACTTGGAGCATTTGTCAATCCAAATGGCATGACTAGCCATTCATACAAACCTTCATTTGTCTTGAATGTTGTTTTATATTCATCTCCCTCTCTCATTATTATCTGATAATATCCACACTTCAAGTATATTTTTGAAAAATAACTTGCTCCACTCAAATAGTCCATTAAACCATCCATCCCGGGTAAAGGAAATCTATACCTGATTGTAATCTTATTGATGGATTTAGAATCTATACACATTCTCCACCCCCCATCCTTATTTGGACTTAATATAGTTGGCACTGCACATGGGCTCAAACTTTCCCTGACTAAACCTTTATCCAACAATTCCTGAAATTGATTCTTAACTTCTTCATTCTCTCAAGGTGTCAATCGATACGCTGCTTTGTTCGAAAAATTGGTTCCTGGAATCAAGTCAATATGGTGGATAATACTCCTAATAGGTGGTAATGAGTGAGGTAACTCATCCACTACTATGTCAGCAAAATTCTCCAAAAATGCATGGATTTCTCCAGGTAAATAATCCACAGAATTATTGTTAAGGATAACTCTTGTCTTCCTTGCTACAATAAATTGCATTTCTTGATGTTTCTTGACCTCCTTCAAGAGTTCCTTCCCACTCATGAGAATTATTCTTGTTTTGGCTTCTTCCTTTTATTTCTTCTCTTCTATTGGCAGTAACATGTGGATTCTACCATTCTTTTCCAGAGTATAGGTATTTTTTCTCCCATCATGAATAACATTCCTATCAAACTTCCACGGTCTCCCCAACAAAATATGACAAAAATCCATGGGAATTACATCACACAAAATCTCGTCTTTATAGCCTCCTATTTTAAATTCAACTTTGCATTGTTGACTTACCATTACTTGATGTCCTTTCTGCAACCAAGATACTTTGTATGGACTTGGGTGTGTAGTTGTCTTCAACATCAACTTCTCCACCATCTCTGTTGAGACTAAATTATCCATACTCCCACTATCTATAATCATCTTGCAAACTTTGTCCTTTGTCTTACAAGCAGTCCTGAACAACCTCGTTTGTTGAACTGAGTCTTCTGTTTATTTCTATGGCTTTAGAAGAACTTTCCTCATCATAATATTTTTTCCTCCTTTTGTTGCATCTACTTCCACATTCTTCTAGGATTCATAAATGTGTGCTTCTCCTCCTCCTTCTCTCTTCCTATCGGGACATTCCCAAGACATATGTCATGTCTTTCCATAGGCATACCATTGAACTCTACCTCCTCTACTTCTTCCTCTTCCTCAAGGAAAATAATTTCTCCCACCAAACGGTCTTCTTTGGGAACTTCCTCCTCTTTCAAAGTGACCATATGATTTCTCATTCTCATCCTTAGATTTTGATGTATTATCATAGACAAATCCCTTACGTCTATCTAAGACTCTACTTCTATTCCTATGACTCTAGTTTCTGGCCAACTTTTCTTCTGCCTTCAGTGCAATATGATAAGCATCTTCCACTGTCCTCACAGCCATCATACTGATTTCATCCTGAATTTCATACCTCAAACCATTTATATACCTGACAACTTTTTCATCATCCTTCTCTCTTTGTCCAGTCCTAATATTCAACTTATAAAATTCTTTTGTATACTCTTTCACTGTCATAGCCCTCTGTCTCAGGTTCTAGAATATTTTGAACATTTCTATCCGGTAATCCTTAGGTATGAATTTAGCCTTCAGTTTGGCTACCATCTTGTCCCAATTATTTATATTTTGTTTTCCTTTGCACCTCCTTTCTGCTTGTAGTTCATCCCACCAAAGTGTTGAATGTCCCTTTAATCTAGTGACAACATGTCTCACCTTCCTTCCTTCATCGACCTCTTCATAGTTGAAATACTTATCCATGGACCTTATCCAGTCCAATAGTTCTTTGACATCCATGTTACCTTCATACTGTTACACGTCAAAATTACTCAGCTGGATAAGTGTCACATGTTCCTCTCAATTGTCGTAAGTGTCGCATCTTCCTTACAACTTTCGCAAGTGTCGCAAGTTGGTTACAAGTGTCGTAAATGATGTTCAAACATGCTGCCATGTCGACGACACTAAGGAGACACTTATAACATCTCAATACTTGATTTGAAGAAGGAGAACTGGTTTACTGAAGTCAAATAACTCTTAACACCTGAAGAGAGATCTGAAACAAAGGTTTTGAGGAGGAGTGCTCCCCTGTATCAGCCCTAGAAGCGCTGACGCTCCCCTACAAGGCTTTAGGGAGAATTATAACCCTCCCCTGCCCCCTCTGAAGGCACGATACTCATATTGAAAGCACTGGCGCTCCCCTAAAGATTACCAGGGAGTGCTACATCGCTCTGATGCCCCTTCTAAGGGAGCGCTGCCTAATCTGAGGCAGTAGATGGCCCGTTGAGGAGAATAAGGAGAGGATCTTTCGAGATTAGGAGGCAGTTGTGTTCGAATTCTTGGTTTCATCAAGAAATCCCTGATCTGAGGAGGAAGTTCCCAACTTGTTCTAAATATAAATCAAGAGGTTAACCTCCTCTTAACCTATATAAGAAGGCTCTATGATAGTGGAAAGGGGGAATAACTGCTGATATGAAACTTATGATCTTGAAGGAAACACACAATCAACCAAAGGAGAGTGATCAGTGAAGCTGATGTTATCTAGGTTGTGGATCTTTCAGGCAAGGGTTAGACGAAGGGGACTTGATGAAGCTGTCGCATTCGCATCTACGATTGTAAGTACTGCTGTCGTTATTCTCATTAATATGACACGCTTGGCCTGTTTCTTTCTAGTTTGTGTCTAATGTCACATGAACTTATCATTAGTTGATAGATCTGTTTTCAAGCTAATATCAATAGAGTAGGAAGTGGTTGTATCTTGTTTGTCTACAGAACTCAGCGAGGAGCAAAGGATTGGAGCACAACTCGGAGCGTGTAGGGACAAACATCGATAAAAAGGTACTTTTGTCATCCTTCCTTCTCATGTGTTAGTTTAGATAGATTTGAAAGGAAGTCAGTGTCCATGTTAAGCATTTTCTGTCTTAGAGTTAGGGTCAAGCTCTTTGAGGCAATCTACCTGTCCACAGGGAGATTTTCCTACAACAGAAACTGGCGACTCCACTGGGGAGATAGCCTCGAATCGAAACTTCTTGTTTCGATTTCTCCTCATTGGCCTAGTTCTACCCCTTGATTCCTTCAGAACTAGGTCACTCCTCTTTTGATTGGTTTCATGAGCTGATTGGCTCCTTACCCTATCACACTCAGCATAATTGTCAGAATTGAATTGCTTTTTTATTTTTATTTTTTGACATTTCTGGGAGCTTTTGAACCTGGCACCCCTGTCCCAGTGTTAACAGAGTGCCAACGCTCCCCCATAGTCTTGCACAGAGCGCTATAACGCTCCTTGCCTTTGGCAACAAAGCGCCATCCCTCTTTGGCCCCAAAAAAACCTTCCAAAATTTGTTTTTCTGGGTTTTGCCTCTGTGTCTCCTCTATTGAGTAACCTTGTGAGTCAATGTTTCTTCCCTTTCAGCCTTGACATCTGTCTTTTGCTTGAAGAATAAACATCTTACTAGTTGGATTTTGTAGCCTTCTTCACTATTGTTATTGAGTTTTTCCTATTGATTAGAGTCCAAGACTCATGCATTGTCTTTCTCTCTGTTTAACTGAGTAAAAAACCTTGGTGAAGGTCATCAAAGGCCTACAGACCTCTTTATCTCGATTTTAGTCAAGATCATTGTTCTTCAACTTTTGATTTTGGGTGTGAAGTTTGTTTTTCTCTTTGATTGTTTCTTTTCTTTCGCTTTTCGTTTTGATTGCGACGAAAGGGTGTATTGTTTGTATGACTTTTGCTTGTGCTAGTTTGGTTTTCATTCATACAATAAAGAGAATTAGCAAGATGAGCATTGTGTTGAATTGATCATCATTCATATGCAAACAATAAAAGACATCTTTATGATTGATTGTGCATATTAGAAGGCATTTAAAAGTTTTAGCATTACATTAGGATTTGATTGAGAAAAAGAATCATTTGAGGGCATTCCTTATTTGTGCTTGATTAGTGAAAAGAACTTTCTCTCTCCCTTAGATAGATGTTCATCGAAAGGAAATGATTGCTTATCATATTTGATGCATTCTTTGGGTCTGAGTCATAATTCCATTTGTTTGACTTCCATGCACCCCTTTGCGTAAAGAACAACCATAAAATCAACGCTAATTAAAAAGTTATTGAGAACTTTTTCTTTTCTAGGATCCTCCACCAATAGTAGATTAGGCCTAGTACTTTGGATTAGGCTGTGAGCATAACTCTCCAAAGTTTCCAAAACAAACAGTAGCATCCTGAGTTAGGGAGAGTCAAATCCAGTTATCGTATAAGTCTGCCTGGGATCCCCCTCTCACACAGGGGTTACGTACGAGGTCGCACTCGGGTGAGCTATGGGGACTAACCCTCTGTGGTTTAACTGATTGTGGTGGTCAGATCGTATTATGGGGATCACTTTGAGGTAAATCCACAATTACTGCTCGGAAGCCTTTTAGTTGATTTCGTGCTTGATACCCTGCCTGTACGTTCGGATTGGACTGTCGACTGTTCCCGCCCAGGGGATGACTGCGAATTGGTAACCTTAGTGGCCATAATATTTAGGGTCTTACAAAAGGTGACGGTGATGGGAAGTCTCACTGTACCTAGAGAAGACATTGGTCAAACTCACTCGGGATCCTTGGAGGGTAAATCCACAATTACTGCGTGGAAGTTTGCACCAAGGCGTAAGTCCGTTAAGCAGGTCGCCATTGTAACTGTTCCACCCTATCCCCGCCCCTTCTGGACTTGATCACGCGACGTTGGATTTCATCACCAACTAGTACGGTCATCAAAAGAAGGTCCTGTTTGCTTGGTTGTGATTCTTAGATTCTATTAGCGTATGATGTTTCTTTTACTTAGTAGACCTTAGGTCGAGTCAGTGTTAATGGCATCGAATCCTGGGAGTACCACTGAAGGAACCCCTTCTTCTAGGGAACCTTATACCTTTCCTTCATTTGGAAACTTTGGTCCTCCATATGTTGCCACACTGAGTCTTCCAGGACTCACTATTGGATTACCAGTTTGGTTGTTCCCCACTCCGGTGATCCCAAATCCTCCCAATGTTTCAGTTGCACCTAATACTTTGGATGTCAATACACCACCCACACATCAACCTCACGTCGACTTTTCGCCTTCTTCACCCATCAAGTCTCCTTCCATTTCTCCTTATTCACCTAGTGAAAGCTCTAAAGCAAGTAGCCAAGTTGATCAGAAGAAGAAGAAATAGAAAGAGAAGAAGAAGAAGAGCCCGAAAAGGACAAAGGCCCCAACAACATCAGATGTTGGCTCTAAGAAACCTGCTACTGCTGATAGTACTGGGAGTGTTGAGGAGATCAATAAGATTAAGAGGAAGAATCCAAAAACCAAATTCCCTTACAGCCTTTGTAAGGGTGACCATTTTCTGAGGGATTGCCCCGGTCTTACCCAAGTCTTAGAAATGTGGTCCTCCACGTCATCGGCCTCTATCAGTCATGTGGATGATACCCTATCAACTAGTGATGTTCAGGTTGGTAAGAAGAAGAAAACTGTCAAGTTCCCTTGCATGTTATGTAAAGGTAATAATCACTCTCACCTTTGTCCTCGCATGGCCGAGGCGTCTTCTCTTTTGAAAAAACTTCAACTTCCAAAAGGTTATCGTGAGATTTCCTCCGACCCATCGTTGGTTGATGGACTGGTCAATCCGGTTCCATCCCCAGTCAATCCGGTTGATCAGGTGGTCAATCTAGTTTCCTCCTCGATTGAACCACAAACCCAAGTAGATGATCCAGTTCCATCATTGATCAGCCCTGCTCTTCATCAAAAGAGTGACACCAAAGTGGTCGATCTTTTTTCATCTTCGGTTGATCCCACTCCCCCGTTAGAGAGTGACACCAAAGAGGTCGATCCATTTTCACCTGTCGACCCCATTCTTCCCTTGGAGAATGAAACTCAAGTGGTCGATTCGATTCTGCCATCGGTCGATCCCACTCCTCCTTTGATGAGTGCCAAAGTGACTGATCCAGTCCCTTCCTCGGTTAGTCCCACTCTTCCTCTGAAGAGTGAAAAAGTGGTCGATCCAGTTTCACCATCGGTCGATCCCATTTTTCCATTAAGGAATGTCAAAGTGACTGATCTAGTCCCTTCCTCGGTCAGTCCCACTCTTCCTCTGAAGAGTGACGAAGTGGTCTATCCAAGTCCACCATTGGTTGATCCGATCCAATCATCGGTCAATCCTACTCTCTCTCTAGAGAGTAAACCCGATACTGCCCATATTTTTCTCGTTAATACAGACTCTACCGTGCCAGCGGGCATTCCTCCTTCTCCTGCGAAACCCCCTCCAAGTAATGAAGCCATCCTTTTTGATTGGGGTGCGCTAACTGGACCTCGTCTTCCCTCCCACATTCGTTTCCAGATTACAGTACAGGTTCGTGGTCGGGATGTTCCTCAAACACTGATAGATGAAGGTGCGTCCGTTAGTATTTTGTCTTCTTTTTCTTGGTACACTTTGGGTTGTCCGCATATTGCATCGGTTACACAGAATCTGTTAGCTTTTAACAGAAGAACTAGTCAACCCTTAGGGATCCTTCCTCAGTTTCCTATAACTTTGGGAGGGAAAACTATCTTTATCGATGTCATGGTAGTCCGAGACCCCTTGGATTTCTCTTTACTCCTTGGGCGGGATTATGTCTATGCTATGAAAGCTATTGTATCCACCCTTTTCTGTGTGATATCTTTCCCTCACGATGGAAGAATTGTGACTATTGATCTATTTTCATTCATCAACCCTGACTGGGTTACCTCCCTAAGTGGTTCTTATATGCAGACAATATCGCCCCCGCCGCATGTCAATTATGTGGCGTTGTCTCCCATGACCTCAATTTTCGACGATTTGGATCTGGTAGTTGACATGGTGATCTCTTCGATAGGATTATTGGAGCCTGATCTCCTTACCCCTGTCACGACCCTCAACATGTGCTCCTCCTCGAGTGATTATCTTCCATCTAGTGAAGATCTCTTGGAAGCCATGACCGAGTCTTGTCCCTTGATATGGCATCCTTCCAGAGCGTTATCCTCTTGGAAGCCATGATCAAGAAGAAACCACGAGCATAGTTTCTCTTCTCTGTGGCAAGCTCGTTAAAAAATGAAACAGAGGCCACTAGCTTTCATGCTGGGGGCATGTTACGAGCGTAGTTTCTCTTCTCTGTGGCAAGCTCGTTAAAAAATGAAACAGAGGTCACGAGCATAGTTTCTCTTCTCTGTGGCAAGCTTGTTAAAAAATGAAACCGAGGCTTTGAGCATAGTTTTCTTCTCTATAGAAAGCTCATTAAAAAATGAAACAACAATCTGGGGATCGAACCTGGAACCCTGAGCATAGTTATTTTCCTGTGTCAAGCTCGTTAAAAAATGAAATAGTCATGTCCTTTCAAGTTGAGTCTTTCGCCAGATCTCGTATATGTCGAGTCGAGTCTTTCGTCAGGTCTCATTTTTGAACCTTCATTTCATCCACCTGTATCCTTTTTCTCCATCTAGCACAGAAATTGGTGACAACCTCAAAGTCGGTGAATGAATTGAAGCTTGGGGGGCATGTCTCCAACCTTTGATGATCATTCTGGAGTCAAGTCACCAGCTTTCAAGATGGGGGCATACCGAGCTTAGTCTTTGTTCTTTCTCGTGCTCGTAAATACATGAGAATGCAACTGGGTATACTTTTATCTCTTTTTCAGATCCGTATGGACACGAACACACGAAAAAGGAACCCCCCTGGAGTCTCTTTTAAACCCTTTTCAGACTCTCTAAATATGAAAAGATTGTCGAGTGATCTTGCTTCCTTTCACACTCGTTAAAAGGTCATAAAGGGCGTCTTTCGAGCGATAGTTTAACCCTTTTTTGGTCTCGTTGGACTACTGTACGAAAAAGGAACTGAGAGAGTTCTCTTTTAAGTGTTTTTCCAAACTCTATAATCCAAAAAACCTTCGATTTTTCTGTCTTTGGACTCGTTAAAGCACACATCGACAGACCCATATGGGACTGATCCCTTACTTCTTTTGGTTCTCTAAACAAAGGAAGAGAGACTTACCGAAGGTGAGTTATATCGAGCATGTGTTATCCTCCTCGAGCTCATTAAATCAAAAAGAGGTACTCATCTATCTGGATGGGGGAAAAAATTGAAAGAAGCAAGCCAAGCAGTCTCCTGAGAACATCATCCAGCACTTCTTAGAGTCGCCCTTGAACACGACACTTTGTCATAATCCTCTGAACCTCTGCACTGAGCCGATCCTCTGAGTTCCTTTCACTCCTTTGGGTCACCCGACGCAAGTCATACTACCCACTGTATAGTTTTGGTCCATGTCATGTTTTTTTGTTGTGCCCCAGTGTTCAAGGGAAGTATTCGCCTCGAGATTCAACCATCCCAAGTATCTTGCCTCAAAAGCTGTGTCAGTCCATGTCCGTTTGATCTGCCAATCACATCTCCATGTCCGTTTCGTGTCATTGATGGGGGATACATCAAGGCCCTCCCTTGACGAGTCTAGTCCTGTCGACTCCAACACATTATCCGGGAATCAGACTTAGAAACCAGTTAGTACTTTGGGACCTGCATGCCTCAATGGAAGGCCTCCTCACATTCGACAGTAGGTTTACATCATTGACCTCTGATTGAATGATTCTGTAGGTTTTCAACTTCAGCTCATCTATTCACATTTGATGGAATGTACTAGGGTACCTTGGGAATCATTGACATTAATGGTGATCTCCCTCGAACTTGTTAACGGTTCACACCATTGACCGGTAATCAAGTGGTTTCTGCCATGTTCGACGTCAAGACATCTATTTGCATGGTCAGATCCATGCCATATTGGGATTGGTAAGAAGACCCTGGGTTGAGCAATCACTTTGATATATGCTTTTCCTAGGCTGTGAAGGAATTTCTATTGGACAAAGAACACATACATTGTAACATAGATCCACTTTGTATTGGTCGTGGCTATGTCTTGTCATCTCGTAGATCCACTGTGTATTCCTCGTGGCTACTATCAGTCCGAGTCATCAGAGTATAGATCCACATTTTATCTTCGGTGGCTATACCTTTTTATCAATACAATTATGGATCCGCAGTGTACTTTATGGAGGCCATATCCTGCTAAGTCTTGATCACCCAAGCATAGGTATGCCTGCCTTGGGTTGGGTTTTGAATTATATCATGATACTTGTTGGATGTTTGTGTGCAACTTCTGTCAGGTTCTCCGAGTCTATACCCTTGCTTGGACGTCTACAAAGTATTTCAGTTATCAGTTGACATATTCTAACTTCATACTTTGGGGGGAAATCTGTTACACATCAAAATTACTCAGCTAGATAAGTGTCGCATGTTCCTCTCAATTGTCGTAAGTGTCGCATCTTCCTTACAACTTTCACAAGTGTCGCAAGTTGGTTATAAGTGTCGTAAATGATGTTCAAACATACTGCCATGTCAACGACACTAAGGAGACACTTAGAACATCTCATATGCTTGATTTGAAGAAGGAGAACTGGTTTACTGAAGTTAAAAAACTCTTAACACCTGAAGAGAGCTCTAAAACAAAGGTTTTGAGGAGGAGCGCTCCCCTGTATCAGCCCTAGAATCGCTGGCGCTACCCTACAAGGCTTCAGGGAGCGTTATAACGCTCCCCTGCCCCCTCTGAAGGAGCACTACTCATATTGAAAGCGCTGGTGCTCCCCTAAAGCTTACCAGGGAGCGCTACAATGCTCTGATGCCCCTTCTAAGGGAGCACTGCCTAATCTGAGGAATTAGTTGGCCCGTTGAGGAGAATAAGGAGAGGATCTTTCAATATTAGGAGGAAGTTGTGTTCGAATTCTTGGTTTCATCAAGAGATCCCTGATCTAAGGAGGAAGTTCCCAACTTGTTCTAAAGATAACTCAAGAGGTTAAGCTCCTCTTAACCTATATAAGCAGGCTCTATGATAGTGGAAAGGGGGAAGAACTGCTGATATGAAACTTATGAGCTTGGAGGAAACACACAGTCAGCCAAAGGAGAGTGATCAGTGAAGTTGTTGTTATCCAGGTTGTGGATCTTTCAGGCAAGGGTTAAACGAAGGGGACTTGACGAAGCTGTCGCATTCACATCTACGATTGTAAGTACTGATGTCGTTATTCTCATTAATGTGACACGCTAGGCCTGTTTCTTTCTAGTTTGTGTCTAATGTCACATGAACTTATCATTAGTTGATAGATCTATTTTCAAGCTAATATCAATAGAGTAGGAAGTGGTTGTATCTTGTTTTTCTGCAGAACTCAGCAAGGAGCAAAGGATTGGAGTGCAACTCGAAGCGTGCAGGGACAAACGTCGATAAAAAGGTACTTCTGTCATCCTTCCTTCTCATGTGTTAGTTTAGATAGATTTTAAAGGAAGTCAGTGTCCACGTTAATCATTTTCTGTCTTAGAGTTAGGGTCAAGCTCTTTGAGGCAATCTACCTGTCCGCATGGATATTTTCCTACAACACATACATTGGAACGTCCATATTTTCTCTAGCTCCCAACTTCACAACATCTTTCAATAAACATCCTTCACCCTCATATTCCACTCTAGCTTCTTCAACCTCTATTTCTTCACTTTCTGCATCACTGACATCTTCAACGGAAGGTTCTCTCCTTTGCATTTCTTCCATCACTTCCAACCTTGCGCGAAGTTCTCTCACTTCCCTTCCTACAACATGGTTTTCCATAGGTGGTCCTGTGCATATCCTTGGTGGCATCGCCTCAACTGTTCCTAACACACTAAGTTCAACTTCAAATATTTTTCAAGCTCTGATACCACTTGGTGCAGACCCCCTCCTCTCTAAGGGCTGCGTGACCTCCCAGTCTAGGATCTTCTCAAGACTGAATCAAAACAGTCTTCAATTCCCTACTGGAACCTCTAAGAAATAGTCCACAGGTCTTTGCGAAATTCCAATTGCGTGCATAAGTGATAAGCGCAAGTCCTCTCCATGTGATCGCACCTTGTGACCACATGCTTATTCGAAAAGGTGCATCGTGATTTCATGTATCGACTATATGAGTCAACCGACTCTCTGTCCTTCAAACTCTCGAGTCTCGAAATTCTAACAAGGGCCTAGTGCATGCTAACTCCTCCCTTATCCTCCATCGATATGACCCTTCACTATGACCTGGGGCCAATCCTTCCGGGTGCGTCGAGATTTTGTGTATCGAGAACTCCTGATGTGATTCACCTCCATTCTCTTGCTCCTTTGATACCCGAAATTACGAAATATTCGGATCAGATCAATGATCCACACTAGCTCTCCAGCCAATGGCTGTGATCAAATCAAAAAATTGGGCCTTGCGAGTTTTTCACAAATCCTATCTCCAACTTCCTGATTTACGAATCAATGAAATTTTGATCTGTCACCATGTGTCCTCTTTCAATGGACAATCCCGATGATTTCGGGATTTCACGTTTCGAGGTTTCACAAATTTCACTCTGCTTCTTCCAAAATCTTCTGGTTCGCAAAATTGCGATAAATCCTCGTGACTAACCAATGCGCTAATTCTCAGAGATCTAACGACTTGAAAGATTTCGGCTCTTTCTGAATGGATCTTGACCCTCGATCTTATCCAATATTCAAAATTCTTCTCTGAAGAATTTCTCCCGCTCAATCCTCTGTACTTATTCTTTCTTTGATCTTCAATTTTCTGCGCTCCACATTTGAGCACTTCAACTCTTCAAAACATAGAAATTTTCTAAGTGTTTGATATCGAGACTTAAAACCACTACTCCTCCTGAGATTTTGGCAATTGAAATTAAATCTCGTCCCTAGCACACACTTTCACTCTGTGTCTTTTTCAAAACACTTTATGATGTCCTCCTAGCATACTTTGCGCTCAACTTCTTGAGATTTCAAACTTTAACTCAAGTTTGTTTCTATACACACTTCTTGTGCTCAATATGCACACTCTGCATACGGAATTTCCCCACTATCTCTTATGAGCTTTAAGTCAAAAAAGACTTCTTCATATGCACTCCTTGCACCTTGTATGCACTCCTTGCATACTATTATATAAGAGAAACAATTGAACTCATTCAACTACTCATTCATTTACTATAAACATCGTACATTCACAAACACATAACAACACATTCAAACTGTAAATAATATCAACACCATGTAATTGGGTCAATTTTCTCTATTCTATTCATTTCATAAGAAAACATATTTACAGTAGCTATCTCCCTCACAAATATTACAATGAAAACTTGTCTAAGGACCCATAGTTTTTTCTCTCTTCTTCCTCCTATCTAAATACTATTATTCCTCCTATCTAAATACTATTACATTCTGTTCAAGCAATTACCTACTCAATTAATTTAACCTAATGAATAATTAGGGAAAGTATCCCACACCTATAATACATTACAATCGTGTAAAGGATTTACAATGGCTCCATTCTTTCAAACGGTGGCCCGACTTTACATACAACAAATTAATTAACGAGAAAATCAAAAATATCTCCACACTTCTACCAAGCTAGTTAAGGTCGATTAAGGTCGGTTTATCTCCTTTGATGTGTTGAGGTGTATATTCCAATTCCACGTTCGCTTCCTTTTGATGTGATTGTGATGCTCCTGCATCACTCATCATATTGAACTGGTGGAAAGATAAAAGTACTTGCATGTGGCTCATGCGGAGCATGCGAGAGACTTTCCTCAAACTGAACACTACGCTCAATGATGAGATGGTCCTTGATTGCAGTAGGTACACTTATGTCCTTTCTTCCTTTTTCCACTTTTGGATCTTGAGGAGTCATTGAAGGGTTTTGGGTACACTTCCTTCTTTTTTTTTGCATGCACCTTTTCTTTTCCTTTATTTTTGGATTTTTGATGTTGAGAAATTCCACCATCATGTGAAACAAGTGCATGTGCTTTGGAGTTTTTGATTACACCCAACTTGATGAGTTTTTATTTCTCTTGAATTAGGGCCTCAATGAAGGTATCTGAAGAGGGAATAGTCCACAATGCTCCAACAGTCAACCTTTGAGTGTGGAAAGTAGAAACAAAAAATGAATAATCTAGACCAAGTTTTGACAAAATGGTGAGAATCATTCACTTTTCCTCCTTTGATTTATTAACCCCGCAAGCTTTGAGTTGCAACATCAAATCCTTGTACCTTGTGAAGAAATTTGGGATTATTTCAAATATTTTCGGATCTAATGGAAGTAATTCCACCTTGAGCATGTGGCCTCTCATCTCATCTTGTTTTCCAAAGAGTCCTTCCATGGTGCTCCAAATATTTTTTGGATTTTTGCAAGAAGATACATGAAACAACAACTTAGGGGATATGCGCATGTAGAGGGCTTTGTAAGCCTCATCCATTTTATTGAGGTATTTGGATTTTTCAATGGCTGATGCTGATTCTGTTTCCATAGCCATGGTTAACCTATACAATCCTCTACCTCATAGAAAAATATCCATATTTTTGTTCCATTCAAAGTAGTTTCACGGTGTTAGCATGACAAATGACATATATTCTATTATTCCTATTGAGATTCAACAAGAATATCCTAGTGAAAATTATGCACTTACACTAGGATGGAGCCTCAGGCTATTTTTAGGTGGAAGTTATTTTTAGATGATGAGCAAATTCTATTTATAGACAATGTCTATTTATAGATGGTGAGAAAATTCTATTTATAGATGTATGTTGACTATTATTATCCCTTAATAATAGTTGGACAATAAATATTAATCTATTCTCAATGAGCACTTGGAAATAGTTAACTGAAGTGGAAAATTAGTTAGCTATAGGAAATTCGAGTTCAAAGGTTGGTTGGTGGGACATGCAAGTCGAATTAGTTGTAACTGAGTGATTCGAAGTTGTAACAAAGTTGGATGTGTAGTTATGTGAGTTGTAAAGTAGTTTAACTCAGTTAAGTGAGTTAATCTAAATTGTACTAGTTGTAACAGAACTTACACTAGTGAGAGATCAGTGAATTAATTATTAATTAATTCACAATCAGTGGTCTCACATGCAACTGAATATTTACCAATTTTAACTACATGCATGTTAGATCCAGTGGAGACCCAGTTGAAATAACAGGTGAAAGGGACAGTTTGACTATCAGTTGTGACTTTAGTGGGTGCACTCATGCAACCACACACACATTGGATGTGCCCATGAGGAATGCGCAACATAGGAAAGATGAATTCATTCATTGCATGGATTTCCATCAGCAAGGATTGTGCAGAGGAGGCAGGTTGTCTGGAAGCAGTAAATTGGCACATGAATTTGTCAATTTTTGTATGACAGTGTGAGACGATTATATATTGTACTAAGAGCTCTTGGATTATAGTTTTGTATGATATTGTTTCATGATCCATGATATATACATAATATATGATAGTGGGGTTTTAAGCTTTATGCTTTCCCGGTAAAACATCTATGTTATGTGTGATTGATCTTTCTTCTTGATATTGCAACTGGAAATCGTGTTTTAAATTCTGCAAGAATATTAGTAGAAGTGATTCTATATTTAACAATGGAATACAATTGTTAGATCAGGAGAATCCATGAAATACGTAATTTGTATTAAAATTTCTACATGGTATCAGAGCACGGAATATTGCAAAATCTAAGTTTGTGATTGGATAGAATTTGAATTTGCAGAAAGAATTTCTTGGTGCTACAACTGATTCAAGATCGAAATGGATTTCAATGGCTTGAGGTTAGAGTATGCACATGAGGGAATCTCGAACTACATTTCTTGGAAGGACAGCATGGAGGCAGTACTCAAAGATAATGGCTTGAAGGAATTCATTGACAAAGATGTTCCTAAGACAGATGTTACAGACGCTGCAAATATTGATGCATGGAAAAATAAAGTGGCAAAGGAAAGGAAAGGGAAGGGGAATAAATTCCATTCAAAATCCGAGTCTAAAGGAAAGAAGTTGGATTTGTCCAAAGTGAAGTGTTTTCACTGTCACGAACATGGGCATCTTGCTACTAATTGTCTGCAGAAGAAGAGCAAGAAGGTTGTTAGAGCTGTAGTTGGTGAGGCCCCCTCCTCATAATTTGAACTTGAATTCTCCTTGATTGCATGCATGGTGTCAAGTTCATTGGGATCGGTGTGGTACTTGGATAGTGGTGATTCCTTCCACATGATGGGAGATAAGGATCTTTTCAGTGACTTGGAGGAGAAAGATCTCAAAATGCATATAGATATGGGTGACGATAGACGATACAGTGCGACTGGCATTGGTACCATTACCTTTCAGAAGGAATCAGGTAAACCATTTAAATTTAAAGATGTTATGCATGTTCTAGGTCTAAATAAAAACTTGGTCTCAGTCGCAATGTTGGAGGACAGAGGCTATGACGTTGTTTTTAGTGATGGAAAAGCTTTCCTGCGACATAAAACAATGGGTCAAGTAAAGAAGATAGGGATTCAGGTTAAAAATCTCTACAAGTTGGAGGTATATGGCTGCGCTGCCATGATGGGAAACACAGAAAAAGTGGTGAGCGGGATGAGGGCGAATTATGACACAGGTGATTGGGCCATCTTCATCATGGAGCCTTCAAAATCATGCAATAAATATCTACTAGACTTCCAATGGGAACACTTGCTCAGTTATATCAGTGCAAGGGTTGCACCATGGGGAAGTATGTAAAGTCCACCTTTCATGAAAAGGATAACTGTGCTTTGGTGATCCCAAAGAGAACTCACATAGACATGTGTGGACCATTCTCGGTTTCTTTAACAAAAAAACATAAGTATTATTTTATTTTTGTTGATGAATTTTCTCATAAATGTTGGATATTCTTCATGCAGAAGAAGGATCAAACATTCTCAAAGTTCTATGAGTTTAAAGAATTGGTGGAGAAAGAGTCGGGGAAAAAAATGAAGGCTTTGAGGAGCGATAATGGTGGAGAATACATCTCTAACGAATTCAAATACTTTTGCAGCAAAGAAGGAATTCGAAGAGAACTCATAGTGCCTCATAACCCACAACAAAATGGGGTCGTAGAGAGGAAGAACAGAACGATCATGGGTGCATCACAAAAGATGTTGCATGATCAGGGCCTACCAATGCATTTGTGGGAAGAAGCAAGAAACACTGTGGTTTATGTGCAAAACCGTTGTGCTCATAGAGTACTTGGAATGAGTACACTTGAAGAAGATTTCACTGGTAACAAACATGATGTTTCTCATTTTAATATTTTTGGCTCATCTGTTTATGTGCATGTGACCAAGAACGCCAGGAAGAAGATGGATCCAACTACTAAATTTGGGATATTTGTGGGGTACACAGAAGCACCCCATAATTATCGTGTGTATTTTCCTAACAGTAAGATGATTGTTATGCGACGGGATATAAAATTTGATGAGGGGAAAGCCATGCAGTTGTTTCTTGAGAGGGAGCTAGACTTGCATGCATAGGAGGAATTGTTGGTTCCCAAAGATGAGTCTCAAGATTTGGATCAATCACACGAGGACGTTCATGGAGTGGAGGAAGCCAATCATGCAGAGCCATCCATCAGAAATGGTAGAAAGTGTACCATGAAAGCTGATAGATTGAGACTAGATGTTGCACAGAATGTAGGGGCCTCTACTTTACAATGCAGACAGAGACAGTCTCCTGGTCAATTTACTGGATACATGGCTCTCATGAGAAAATGTATTGTGACTGAACCATCTTCCTTTCAGGAAGCAGTTTAGGATCCCACTTGGGTTGATGCAATGGTGGAGGAGTATGACTCCATTGTCAAAAAAAGTGCATGGGAAATTGTCCCAAGACCGGTCGACAAATCAGTGGAAGGTTCGAGATGGATCTACAAGGTAAATCAAGTTGTTGATGGGAGTGTGGATAAATAAAAGGCCATATTTGTGGCCATGGGGATTCTCACAGATCGAGGGGATATATTATGGTGAGATATTTTCACCTATCGCAAGTTACTCTTCCATAAGATCCATCTTTTCACTCTTAGCGTAGATGGGCTGGTGCATTCATCAGATGGATGTAAAAACTGCGCTTCTCAATGGGATCATTGAGGAAGAGGTGTACATAGAGAAACCTGAAGGATTTTAGATCTTCAGTAGTGAGTCCCATGTGAGTCGACTCAAAAGAGCATTGTATGGGCTGAAGCAAGCACCCTGTGCTTGGTACACTCAGATAGACGACTATTTCACCAGACTAGGCTTCACCAAAAGTGAAGCGGATGCAAACCTATACCAAATTGTGGTGGATGGTAAGATTTTAATCATTATTCTTTATGTTGATGATTTAATACTAACTAGTGATGAGAAGTTGATACACTCATTCAAGGAGGACCTTGCAAAGGAGTTTGAGATGAAGGATATGTGCCTCCTTCATTATTTCCTTCGATTGGAAATATGGCAGCGAGATGGTGAAATTTTTGTGTCTCAAGGAAAGTATGCAAGTGAGATACTGGGTAAGTTTCACATGGAGGGTTGAAAACCTATGGATACTCCTCTTCCAGGAAATTGGAGGAAAGAGGATGCTACTTCTGTATAGGTAGTGGATGCTACTGTTTATCGACAGTTAGTGGGTTCGCTAATGTATCTAGTGAACACGAGACCAAACATTTTCTATGTGGTTAACCAGTTGAGTCAAGTGATGGTTAAGCCTACAAAGATATTTTGGAAGGTGGGTAAGCATGTCCTGAGATACTTGAGGGGAACATCTAAGTATGGCTTATGGTATATACAGACGAATGAGGTGAATTTGCATGGCTTCACGGATGCAGATTGGGCGGGCAGCCCAACGGACAGAAAAATCACATCAGGGGGGATCTTTAGTATCGAATCTAGAGTTGTTTCTTGGTATAGCAAGAAACAAAGATCCGTGGCACTCAGTTCCACAGAAGAGGAATACATGGCAGGGATTCAAGCTACATGTGAGGCTATCTAGATGAGAAAGATCTTGGTTGGTTTGTTTGGTTCTCATTTAGATCCGACAGTGATTCATTGTGATAATCAGAGTTGCATTAAACTCTCAATTAATCTAGTGTTTCATGATAGATCTGAGCATATAGATATTCGGTATTATCATATCAAATATTTTGTGCAATGAAAGATCATGTGTCTTCAGTACAATCCTACGGAAGATTAGGATGTAGACATTCTCACGAAGGAGCTCACCAGGAGAAAATTCAAATACTATAGAGATAGGATCGGGGTGAAGGATAATCCCTTTCTTGTTGAGAGGAAGTGTTGAGATTCAACAAGAAGATCCTAGTGAAAATTATGCACCTACACTAGGATGGATCCTCACGCTATTTTTAGGTGGAAGTCTATTTTTAGATGATGAGAAAATTCTATTTATGGATGATGTCTATTTATATATGGTGAGAAAATTCTATTTATAGATGTATGTCGACTATTATTATCCCTCAATAATAGTTGGACAATAAGTATTAATCTATTCTCAATGAGCACCTGGAAATAGTTAATTGAAGTGGAAAATCGGTTAGCTATAGGAAATTTGAGTTCAAAGGTTGGTTGGTGGGACATGCAAGTCAAATTAGTTGTAACTGAGTGATTCAAAGTTGTAACAAAGTTAGATGTGTAGTTATCTGAGTTGTAAAGTAGTTTAACTCAGTTAATTGAGTTAAGCTCAGTTGAACTAGTTGTAACTGAACTTACACTAGTGAGAGATCAGTGAATTAATTATTTATTAATTCACAATCAGTGGTCTCACATGAAATTGGAGATTTACCACTATTAACTACATGCATGTCAGATCCAGTGGAGACCCAGTTGAGATAACAGGTGAAAGGGATAGTTTGACTATCAGTTGTGACTTTAGTGGGTGCACTCATGCAACCACACACACATTGGATGTGCCCATGAGGAATGCGTAGCCTAGGAAAGAGGAATCCATTCATTGCATGGATTTCCATCAGCAGGGATTGTGCAGAGGAGGCAGGTTGTCTGGAAGAAGTAAATTGGCACATGAATTTGTCAATTTTTGTATGACAGTGTGAGATGATTGTATATTGTACTAAGAGATATTGGATTAGAGTTTTGTATGAGACTGTTTCATGATACATGATATATACATAATATATGATAGTGGGGTTTTTAGCTTTATGCTTTCCTGGTAAAACATCTATGTTATGTGTGATTGATCTTTCTTCTTGATATTGCAATTGGAAATCTTGTTTTAAATTCCGCAAGAATATTAGTAGAAGTGATTTTGTATTTAATAATGGCATATAATTGTTAGATCATGAGAATATAGGTAATAAATCATTTGTATTAAAATTTCTACACTTCCTGCGTTCTTCAATATTCAGTAACTGCAAATAAACAATGCTGTTGCACCTTATTCCTAGTGGTTTGTGGGCTCTGATACCATGTAGAATGTAGTGAGTACCTGCACAAGAGATCTAGCTAGCAGAAGAATGAAGACAACTTGCAAAATAGAGAAGACGAGAGAAACATTGGAGAGAAAAGAATGAGAAAATGTATTAACCAAATGAATAAATGATAATTTACGCATGATATACTCTGTATAGCTCAAATAATGTGCACTGGAAGATAAGACAATTCACTATAGTGGTGGTCTATAGAGATCTGTACACACATAGATGATTACCAGAGTTAACTTCCACCTAGTCCTAGTTAACTAGTCATGTAGTCTTCAGTTAACTAAGTCACACGTGTGGAAGTGAGAGAAATACATGCAACTGATGGTAATAAAACCGAGGGTACCATGCATGAGTGACTTCCATTGGTCTAACTAAGTTTAACTATCTCTAAACTTAAGATAATATTCTCTTAGAATGTAGGATAGGTTCCTAAAAAATAAGAGACCCTCAATAATCACTAATAAATAGAGGAAAATAAGGAAAAAATATCCTAGGAGTGTGTAATATCTCCAATAATTGGGACCCTCCTCAGGAAGTTCCTGATGCACATGTACACCACTACAGGGGGGAGGATCATCAAATATGATGTACACCCCACACACATGCAAAGAATATAACCCATAACCAACAAATGGGTGACTATGGTTAACCAGGGGTAACCATATTTGATTATGGTTGACCATGTTTGACTCTAGTTGATCATGGATCACCATGGTTGACTATGTTTGAACATGGTTGATTGTTGTTTACTATGGTTGGCTTGCATCACAATGTGACATTGGTGAAGGTATATTTTCAATTTTCATGTCAGGATATGTTTGTGACATTACAATGTTTGGTTTTGTTTGACATATTGCGACGTTGAGTTATGTTCGTCAAATTGTGACGCCAATTTATGGTTTTCATATTGCAACATTAGGTTTTGTTTATCATATTCCGACTTCGACCTATGGTTATCAAATTGTGATGTTGTGTTTTGTTCATTACATTACGATGCAGGGATTTGTTTGTCACATTGCGACTTTGGGATATGTTCATCATACTGCAATGTCAAGTTATGTTCATGACCTTGCAATGTCAGGTCATGTTCACCTCATTGCGAAATTGGGATCTGTTTATCAGATTGAGATGTTGGGTTTTGTACGTCACATTGTGACGTTGGGTTTTATATGTCACATTGTTACATTGGGTTTTTTTCATGACAATGCGATGTTAGGATATGTTCATCACATTGCGATTTTTGGATATGTTCGTCACATTGCAATGTTGGGTTATGTTCATCTCATTGCGATATTGGGAAATGTCAAGTTATGTTCATCTTATTGAGACATTAGGCTATGTTCATCACATTGTGACATTGGGTTTTGTATGTCACATTGTGGCGTTAGGTTTTTTATGTCACACTACAACATCAGACTATGTTCATCACATTGCGACGTTGGTTTTATATGACACATTTTGATGATGGTTTTGTATGTCACATTATGGCATGGGTTTTCACTTTCATGCACAAAATATTGAACATGATTTCCCTGCAACCTATACAAAGTTCCCTCTCTAACCCTAATGATCACTATGATGTCTAGGATACCTTTCTCTAGAGGTATGAGTACTTTCCCTCTCTAGAAAGTAACAAAAAAATCCATGCCCTCCATATATGAGATTGAAATCAAATTATTCTTCAAACCTAGTACATAAAGCACATCATGGGAATCAAATGGACCTCCTGACTAGAGCTAGAATGTAATTGTTCCCTTTTACTTCACTACATACTTTGAATCATCACCAAGTTTCCCATGACTATTTGAGTCCCTCTACATCAGAATGATAAATAGTTCACATGTTTATTTCATATGATGAGATGCACCATTGTCCAAGAACCTAACACTCTTCATAGTTGTGCTGGTAGAAAGAAAAGAAACTAATGACTAATCGGTTATCACCATAATAGTTTTTGAATGGTATATAAGCTTAAAAAGCTTAGTGAAGGATTATATCGCCACAGAGAGATGATAGATCAGAAGACCCCGCTATATCTGGCGACAGATGAACAAAATAGCGGAGATGCAAAGAGCAAAGCTCAGTGGACCGTTGATCCTGAAAGTGGCCCGGATCAACGACTAAGGCACATATCAGAGATTTAACTAACGTGAAGGTTAAGAAATCGAGGGCAAGCTAGGGAAAACAGTAGTGGTTTCATTATAGGTTGCATGGCGCCTGTAGAGGTACATCGGGGTAAAAATAATTCTGACTAATACCACTTCCTTCAATCCCCTGATGCCAAAGATTCGAGGCAAATGTGGGTCTTAGATCCTAAAGTAGCCCGGATCAACGGCTGAAGTTTATATCGGCAATTGAAACAACATGAAAATTAATCGATAGAGGGAGGGCTGGGGAAAAATACCATGGTTTAAAGCATGGATTTGTGGCGCCCTCAGAGGCACATCGGTGCGAAAGGCGGTTCACTTGAAACTATTTTCTCCAACCCCCGATGCCATTATATACCTATAAAAGGAGGAACCCCCTAGCTTTATTCTATGACAATTCGAAGCCTTCAAACATTTGAAAACTTGACGTAAAGCTTCCAGTGAAATTTCAAAGCTCATAATTGAACCAGACTTGCATTTTTCACCGCTTGATAGGTATTCTTCACCATGGCTACCAGTCTTGTCATTTTTTCCATGGATGAACAAGAGATCTCCTCCAAGGAGGAAGCCCTAATTGACAAAGATTTTGACCTTTTCGACACAGAGATAACAGTCTCACCTATTTTTGTGTCTAGATCGAATTTGTTGGACAATGTTGGAATGCACATACCTTTCCTTGAAGCAGCTCAAGCCTCCATCCTCCCTTACGTCGTAGAAACGATCTTTTCATTCCCCAAATTTGTAAGCTAGTGTGAAGAGAGATATTCTCAGGGAGAAAGAGTCATTTTAAATAAATTAGGATCTGAAGTTTTGTGTAAATTAGACAATCCATCACTCTGAAATCATCTTAGTGTACCAAACGCCTCCCCTATAGTGTCAAAGTTCTTCGAGGAATAGAAGATGATCACAATTTATTGAGAGTGTCCACCTGAAGTTTAAACCTTATTTCTGTAGACTATAATCAAGCCTGAACATCATTCAAAGAGTCTGTCATTAACTTCCAGTGTAAGCATTATGATTGTCGAATTCCAATGGGCTTGTTCCCTGCTAAGTCAAATTTTAGGGTTAGACAATGACAAGTTTGTGGTGGAGGTCATGTTAGGTTTCCTGTTGGTTTTTTTTTCTGTCTATTTAGTCAGTCTGTGTGAGTTTTGACAAATTTATTGCAGATAATACGCATCAATGGCTGGTCAACTTTAGCTCATTTAGGCACTTCAGATACTACACACACTTGCTGAGGATGTTTCTGGAAACCAACAAAACCAAATTTCCTGAGACGTCTTTCATTTCAAATGAGTGCAATAGGATCACCATGCTCATCTTCATCAACAAGATTATCTCCAGGGCACACAGTCTCATTTTTGGTTCATATCTACCGAGAGTTCTGGAAAAGATGAAAATCTCACTACAACCAAATCCAGAGAGCATGGTAGGAGATTGGGTGTTGTTCACACGATCTACTGTGATTTGGGTATATGGATACCAGGAACGACCTTATCTTTTACCAGTTTTTCTGACGCCCAGGGTCTTTGCTTTGGAACTCATAAGAAAAAGAATTATCTCAGAGACTAAACATTTTCTGAAAGTGCTCAAGGATTCTAATCTGGAATTTCCTTTCATGGTGGGTCCCTTTGTGGTGAAGAGTAAGTCTTGTTTTCCCCAGATTAAATCCAAGCTCAGTAAATTTGGTTTCACAAAGTTGCAAGGGATAAGATATGATCCCCATCAGATCATATGAAAGAGGAGATTGACCAGTAGAGAAGGTCCCTATGAACATGAACATGTCAAAGGATTTGATAAGTTGACCAATCTGGAGACTTGTGCAGACATGGAGGTCATCTTACAGCAATATCAAATGAGACAAACAGAACCAACTCCTCAGTCGAGCCCAACGTGAAAACCTTCCCCTAAATTGGTTATCAAATCTCCTAAAATGAGCGTTTACAATAAGAGGAGCAGTTCAGAAGCACTAGATACCAGTTGCCAACAAGATACTCTCAAAAGGATGAAAATCACATCATCATCTCAAGTAGTTGACCTGGAAGAAGAAGATCCCAAAGGGAAAACATGCATGGAAATGGTAGAGGCTATGACCAAGAACAAAGAAACCAATACAGAAAGCAGGTCACAAAAGGAAAGAAACATGAAGGTCTTCAGAAGTAGGAAGTACATATTTGGATAGACACCTGGGGCAGTGTATTAGTCTAAGGGAGATTTGATAAATCAGTGTGCTATGAAAGGAAGTATGGAAAATAGTGAAATAAGAGATCTATTACCTGAAGTAGAAAGGACTTCTCAACACAAGGCTTCCTTACTCTCAGTCAGGGATGTGGAGAAAAATACATTTAACATTGCAGTGGTTGATGATGATAAAGTCTTTGAGATCAAAGTGCACTATGAAAACATTGTTGCCCCCGACAAAGTAAAGTTTCATAGGAATGTCAGAGACATGTTATATTCTGATTATCTAAGCTTGGCACTAAAGGTCTCAAGGTTAAAAACATATGCGTAAAAACTAGATGGACAACTGAAATAGGAAAAAGTGTCCAGCAAAGCCTGGATGACACAGGTGAAAAAACTAGAATCTGAAGGTTGCCAGGGGTTGAAAGATTTTTTGGATGAAAAGGACAATATGATCCAAAGTCTAAAGAAAAGGATCAAGATGTTACATACAGATCATCCACAGACATCAGAATTGGTTGGATTGGAATAGGAGAAAGAAATATTCAGACAAGAGGCACTCGATTACAAGTCTAAACTGCTTCAATTGGAGAAGGAGAAAGAACATTGGTCACTGGCACAGGCGACAACATTAAACATGGAAGTCATTATACCTGCAAATACAGAGACTGGATGATCCATATTTTATGAGAAGAATGAAATGAATATAGATTATTAACAAGTTATTAACACAAAATAACAAAGATATAGTAAAACTGGTTTTCTATTCAATAACGAAATAAGATGAAACTGTAAAATGCAGCGAAAATAAGCTTGCTGGAATGGTGGTGGCTTATCTATGAGAAGATATGTGACGACATCACGCATTCGGAAGAAGAAGGTTACAATGAGGCTCTAAAGGCCCTTTTAAAATAAGAAAGAATTACAAAATCCCTAGACATCCAAAAACCTAACCCTAGGAAATGAAGCGCCAAAAGTCATGTGGGCCCCGTTTGGGTAAGTTAGTACATCAACTTCCTCAGGTCGTAACTTTTGCATACGATCTATGTTTTAGGCATGTGATAGAACATTGGAAAGGTATCATCGAGGAGATTTATTTTTGGGGCTCAATCATGCCTCAACTATTATTGAGGAGATCGATCTTGAAAAACCTTCATTTAGGCCCTCAAAATGGCCCCAGAAGTTAAAACTACTAAAAATAGTAAATTGCCAAAATTGTCAGAAAATTGTTTTGAGCTAGTTGGAAAAGGTGGGTGGCCATCGATATCCATATGGATCAATCCTCCCTCATTAGAAAGAAATGGTCTCCATTTCTTTGAGGTCCCCCATCAGATGAGGAAATTTCTGCTGAATTTGGCCCCGGGTGAGCCACTTGCCTTGGTGCAGGAGTTGCCCTGCTTTGACGACTCGATAATGATGGATCCTTTGTTGTCGAGTGCCCTTGATATATCTGTCCACAATATGATCATCGGATTCCTATTTTATGCAATTTGGGTTGAGCTCTATTGGTTTTATATGTTCTTCTACTTCTGAGGTGTCCAATAATGGTGGGAAATAAGAGTGAAGGAGATCCACATTGAACACTGAGTGCAGGCCAAGGAAAGGAGGAATGTTGAGCTCAAAAGAATTATCCCCCATGGCCTTGGTTATAGTGTACAACCCATGACGGAGTGACCAAATCTTCCAATGGGGTCCTATAAGGCATTCTTTCTGCAAGTGCAACCAAACTTTGTCGCCCACCTGAAACTTATGTGGCACCCAATGTTGATCATGGTGTTGTTTTTACTTGTCATTGGACTTCTGTAGGATATAAAAAACCTATTGGTGGATGTGCTGGATCCACTCAATGAATCGGGTGGCTTTGTCAGCTTCAGTTGGAGCAGGAGATGAGTCGGTCGAGGTGACCATAGGGGGAAGTGCAACATCTATGGGACCCAATGGTTGGAATACCAACCCCACTTGAAAGGGGTTGTGGATGGTTGAGCTATGCAGGGCTCAGTTGTAGCTATGTTAGACATAGGGAAGGCTCTCATCCCATGTGCGAGGGTGCTTTGAATTATACATGTGAAGGATATGCACAATCATTCGATTTACAACCTCGGTTTGGCCATCTGTCTGTGGTGGAAGGCTATGGATTTGGTGAGCTTGGTGTCCAGGAGTGACCAGAGGCTCGACCAGAATGTGATGAGAAATCGACTATCCCAATCTGAGAAAATGGTTTATGGGATTCCAAAATGTACCCAGACTCGTTCAAAGAAGATCTTGGCGGTGGCCTCTGTTGCGATGCTCTCCTTGTAGGCAACCATAATTTCCATCTTAAAAAAGTGATCAACAACCACAAAAACACAGTCATTTCCCTTCTTGGTGGATGAGAGGCCTGACATGTATTCCATTGAGATGGATTCCCATGGCCTGTCAGGACTAGGAAGAGGGGTGTATAGGCCCTATTTCTTAGTGGTCAGTTTGGCAATAGCACAGGCAGTGCAGGATCTGATATACTTGCTAACCTCCTGTCAAAGTTTCGGCCAGTAGAAATGTTTTTGTAGCATCACCACTGTCTTTTCTATGCCGAAGTACCCTGCCACCCGACTGTAGTGGGCTTCCCATATTAGCTTTGCTCGCTTACTTGATGGAACACAAATATGGCCCAGATGACACAACAACCCATCCTGAAGATGCAAATTATCAACAACCGTGTTTGCACCCAACATTTGGTAGGTGGTGACGAAGTCAGGGTCTGTCTCATAGAGTTGGGGCCATCCAGATGTCTCAGGGCCACAAGAGTCTAGCACCGTGGTGAGTGCAGTGGATGGAAGTTTGCGGAAGAAATCAACAATGCGATTAGTGCTTCTTGTTTTATACTTGATGTTGAGGTGGAATTGCTGCAAGTATATGGACCACTTTTGATGGTAGTCATTCTGCAATTTTCCCTATGTTTGCACGAACTGCAGTGGGTTATGATCAGTGTGGATGAATATCTCCTTCCCAAGAATATAATGTCTCCACTAACGACATGCTTGCACAATGGAGTACATTTATTTGTCATAAGTAGGGTACTTACAGACAGTATCTGATAGTGTCTCACTATGATAGGCCATGGGGTGGTCATGCTGAGTGAGAACGACACCCACGACATAGTCTGAAGGAATTGTCTCGATCTCAAAGGGATTTTGTAGGTCTAGTAGTGAAAGTGCTGGGGCTGAGCACAAGTGTTGCTTCAAATCATCGAACACTTTTTGTTGGGACCGGCCCCACACAAATTTCACCTTACCACCACCCTTATTTATTTGGCTGAGGGCCCATGTAATATGGGATAATCCCAACATGAACCTGTGGTAGAAATTAGAAAGGCCCAAGTAAATCTGAAGCTCGGTGAGTGTTTTTGGGGCTGGCCAGTCACGGATGACCTAGATCTTGGATAGATCCACATGTACGTCATGTTGATCAATGATGTAGCCCATGTAATGGACCCTCTCCATGCTGAAGGAGAATTTTTCCAATTTGGCATATAGCTTGTGCTGTTGTAGGGTGTGCAAAACCTGCTGAATATGCTGCCAGTGTTCGGCCCAAGTCTTGCTATAAATTAGAATGTCATCTAGATACACCACTACAAAAGTATTGGTGGATGGTCACAGGATATCATCCATCATCCTCATGAAAGTGGTTGGAGAATTTTTCAAACCAAAGGGAATGACCAACCATTCAAAAAGGCTTTGCTTTGACTTGAAGTCAGTCTTTCATACATCTGTTTGTTCTATTGGGACCTGGTGGTAGATAGACTTCAGATCAATCTTACTGAAGTATTTGGCCCCCGTGAGTTGATCAAGGAGGTCATTGATTCGGGGGATCGTGTACTAGTTTCCGACTTTGATTTTATTCAGAGCTCGTTAATTAATACAAAGTCATTAGATTCCATATTTCTTCTGTACCAGCATGATTGGGCTCCCACAAGGTGATCAACTAGGGCAGATATGCCCCTTGTGGAGCAGTTCTTGGATCTGTCGCTTGATCTCCTCATTCTCTAACAAAGAGCGACGATAGACTGGCCCATTGGGAAGTGGTGCATCGTGGGTCAAATCGATGGGGTGCTTTACCTGGCAGTGCAGAGGTACCCCTATAGGTGAGGAGAAGATATCCGAGTATTCTTCCATGACCTTATCTACTTGCTTATGCTCTATGGAGAGGTCGGCCGCAGAGACCCTGGATGTGGCTGTGATCTTTCACTTATTTTGAGAGGAAATCACGAAGAAGACAAACTTCCCCATTTGAGAGATTACCTTCCTGCATTTCTTAGCAGAGATCAAGGAAATAACACTAGGTGAGACTGCCTCGGGTATCTTGTACAATTTCTCGTTCAAAGTAATAATAACATGATGTTTCCATAAATAAGGTTGGCCCAAAAGGACATCACAAACTTCGAGAGGAGCAACATCACATAATACCTCATCTTTGAAGGGCTTGATGTTGTATGATAGTCGAAACTGTTGGCTGACACAAAGATTGCTTCCTTGGTGGAGCCATCCAATAGTGTAGGGTTGTGGGTACGGCGTTGTTGGCAGGGCCAACCGCTTGACGAACTCTGCTGAGATGAGGTTCTTCTGGCTACCGTTATCAATGATCAAGTGTAGTGGGGTGCCTTTTACCCACACCTGTGAATGGAAGAGGCACTCTCCTTCTTCTGTCTCATTTGGTTCACCAGGCTGGAGCTTGGTGGTAGCAACAGTGGCACTAGGTTTCACGTCAATGATCTGTCTTCCCCTTCTGGTTCTGGATCAGAGCCAGAATTTGCATCTGATTCAGATAATTTTACTTCAGCCACCAACGACTGCTTTGAGTGGAAGTCAACAATGTTATTCTAAGGACTCTTATGGAAGTCACACCACTTCCCAGTATCTTTCTTTGTCTTTTCGGTGTCCTTCTTTGCTTGCATCTTGGACTGGTTTGTTGGACAACTGAGAGGGAGGGGCGAATCAGTTGTCACCTTGCTTAAACAATTATTCTCATTTTAAATTCATTATAGAACTCTCAATGATGATCACAATAATGTAGGGAAGTAAACAATAGAACATTCAGCATCAGTCACACATATGAGATACACAGAGAAAGATATTTCCTGAGGAAACCCATAAAGGGTAAAAACCTCTTCTTCTTTATACGATAAGTAATCTTTACACTCTCTACATTATCACATGTATGAGCTCCAACTCATTGTGAGGCTACAAACTCTGTTTTGTAAGCTGCAACTTGCTGAGAGCACCAATTCTTAGTTTTCTCTAGCACCCACTAGAAGGAAGCACCGACTCCCTAGTTTCTCTAGCACCTACTAGAAGGAAGCATCGACTCCCTGATTTCTCTAGCACCCACTAGAAGGAAGCACCGAATCCATGGTTTCTCTATCACCCACTAGAAAAAAAGCACCAACTCCCTGGTTTCTCTAGCACCCACTAGAAGGAAGCACCAACTCCCTAAGAGTTCCAACACCAACTGGATGGAAGCATCAACTTCTAGTTACACAAGCACCAACCTGTATATCAGAGAACCAATGTTCTCCCTTACACCAATCTGGTTTCTCTGGATGCAACCAGATGGAAGCTACAACTCCCTGTGTTCAAGCACCCACTTGAACCTCTGAGGACAACAATCCTCCCTAGCACCTCCCAACCACCCTGAAATATAAATCTTTTCTACTGAGACTAATTACAGTGATATAATGTTCATCAATGGCTTACCAGTCTCATCACTGTTTTGCTACACGACCCTTCTACGTCTTCATTAGTGTCTTCCGACACACATTCCTTATGCTTTATGTTCTTCTGTTTCTTATTCTCTATGCACCATGTCCCTTCTATGCACCATTTCTCTTCTGTGCAATTCAGCTGCTGCACTCTTCCTTCTTCTACACACATGAATCACTCTCAACAACCCATTAATTTATTCTCTGTTCAACATTCAAAATGGTTTTTGTGCACCTTTTGTATGCTCTATACACAATGCTTCTGCATCCTCTCCCCATGTTGAGTGCTCTGCCTGATCATTATGGTGACTCTTCAGATTCTCTGGCGGTTAAACCCATGCATCCATCATCACTAGGTGTTATGCCGAGATTCCTTAGCCTCTCCAGTATTTGAGACTCTTCGTCTTCTCTTTCACAGTCGAGTTGATTCCCTCTGTCGCAGTTCTAGGCTCCAACTGTCTTACATATGTCAATAGCCTGTATGAGCAGTCTTCATTACACTGGAAGATGCCTTGAGACTCTTTATCTTCTCTGGCGATCACCCTGAAGTCTCTTCGAGTCCTCTAGCAGAAACCATCAGTGCTATCTAGCAATTACACTATGAAGTGCAACAATATCCCTATGATCATATTCAAATTCACCTGCACCATTGGATTGGATCCGTAGGGTCTTGTGTTTATTTCACCATTTCGCATTTCGGCATTTCATAATTTTGGTATCCTATGGTAAAGTTTCTTGACGCTCCATGTCGCGATCCTTGAAACTCCAAAATGGAGCTTGGTTCTTCGAGCTCTTCTCTACAGCTCTTTGATGATCTGACCATCGGTGGTGACCAAGCGCTTTTGTAATTTCGACATTTCACATTTCATGACTTCGGGACTCCTATGTTGAAGAGTCTCAACTCTTGACTCCTCCAACTCCCAGTATCCGAAACTCCGCCATGGTGTCTTTGACATTTCACGATTTCGGGAATCCTGTTGATGAAGAGACTCGACTCTTGACTCCTCCATCTCCCAGTATCTGAAACTCCAAAATGGAGTCGGATCAATGTTCCACGATCTCCTCGATCTAACGACTCAGGTCATTTCACCATTTCGCATTTTGTGATTTCAGGACTCCTGTTGATGAAGAGTCTCGACTCTTGACTCCTCCATCTCCCGGTATCTGAAACTCTGAAATGGAGTTGGATCAATGTATTTCGTCATTTCACATTTCGCGATTTCAACATTATTGTTGTGAGTGTTCTTGACATCTCCACGTCCCGGTATCCGAAACTCCGAAATAGAGTCGGATCAACGTATTTCAACGTTTCACATTTCGCGATTTCAACATTCTTGTTGTGAGTGTTCTTGACACCTCCAAGTCCCGGTATCCAAAACTACAAAATGGAGTTAGATCAATGTATTTCGGTGTTTCACATATCGCGATTTCGACATTCTTGTTGTGAGTGTTCTTGACACCTCCACATCCCGGTATCCAAAACTCTGAAATGGAGTTTACGCTTCTGATCTTTCCATGCGATCATCGTTGCGCTACTGGTCTTGATCTTTGCCATCAATGACAAACGCGAATGCTCTGCCTCTGTCTGAAAAACATGCCAACAATCTCCCCCTTTGGCATTGATGGCAACCCCTTGAAAAACATGAAACTATACCATTGTAACATCCTTTAAATTACTACCACTGTAGCATCCTTGAAATATACTGTAGCAAATGTAGAATCCTTGAAATTACCACACTTGCTCCCCCTTTGACATCAATGTTAGAGAAGAAACATGCTCCCCTTGAGCTGTTGCAGTACATACTCCCCCTGTCAACTATGATCAACTTAGAAATACACCAAATATTCAATAAGTACTCCCCCTAACCAGGTGAACAGATTAGACATAAGAAGTTATAACCCCCAACTTTTGACAAAGATATCCAAAAGGGGTCGTTGCTAATGGTTTAGTAAAGATATCAACAATATGTTCTATGGAAGGAGTATAATTTAGCTGAACAATTATGTTTGTAACTTTTTCTCTAAGAAAATGGTATTTTATTGGGATATGCTTAGTCTTGGAATGAAGAACATGATTCTTAGAGACACTAATGGTATTGGTTTTATCATAGTGAATTGGAATTGGATCAGTGTAAGTTACCTTCAAATCTGCAAGAGTTTGTAACATCCACAAAATTTGTGTGCAGCAAGTAGCAGAAGAAATGTATTCTGCCTCTGTAGTTGATAATGAAATGGATCCTTGCTTTTTACTAAGCCATGCTACTAAAGAGTCACCCAGAAAGAATTCTCCTCCACTGGTGCTTTTTTTCTCATCAACACAGTTTGCCCAATCTGCATCCGAATAAGCAGTTAACTGAAAATTCTGATTTCTGGGATACCACAGACCATAAGTCATTGTTCCCTTCAAGTATTTGAATATCCTTGTGACAGCTACCAAGTGAATTTGTTTAGGAGCTGACTAATAACGACCTACCATTCCAGGAGCTTGCATTATATCAGGACGGGATTTTGTGATGTACAAAAAAATTCCTATCATAGAGAGATATGTCCTTTGATCAACATCAGGTGAGATATCATCTTTACTGAGATTGCAACCAACCACCATAGGTGTACTAACAAGAGAGGAATCCTCCATTTGAAATTTCTTTAACATCTCTTTCAAATATTTTTCTTGAGAGATAAATATTCCTGCAGAACTTTGATTTACTTGTAAACCAAGAAAGTATGATAGTTCTGCTATCATGGGCATCTCAAATTCTATTTGCATAGAGTTAGAAAACCACCAGATAGATGATTCATTAGTACAGCCAAAAATAATATCATCTACATAAACCAAAACAATTAATAAGTTATCACCTTCAGACTTAATGTAGAGATTGTTGTCAACAATACCTTTCTTGAACCCTTTGTCTTGTAAAAATTTGTCCAATTTATAATACCAAGCTCATGGTGCTTGGTTCAGTCCATATAAGGCCTTCTTCATCTTGCAAACATAATTAGGATTGCCTGTCAATGAGAATCCTTCAGGTTGCTCTATATATACTTCTTCCTCTAGATCTCCATTTAGAAAAGCCGACTTAACATCCATCTGATACACTTTAAAGTTCTTATGGAATGAATATGCAAGGAACATTCAGATGGCTTCCAATCTTGCCACTGGTGCAAAAGTTTCATCAAAGTCCCGACCTTCAAATTGTGCATACCCTTTACAGACCAATCTGGCTTTATTTCTAACAACTTGTCCTTTTTCATTCATTTTATTTTTGAACACCCACTTGAAACCTATTACATTCTTGTCTTCAGGTCTAGGAACAAGCTCCCAAGTATTGTTCTTCTCAATCTGATCAAGCTCTTCATTCATAGCTCTAATCCAATCATCGTGCTGGCTGGATTCATAAATTTTTTTAGGTTCAGTCATAGATAAAAAGGAAACATGAGATTGTTTTGAGTCTTTAATCAATTTCCTTCTTGTCTGAACTCCTTTATTTATATCTCCAATTATCTAATTTTCAAGATGATTCTTTCTAACAATTCTGAGAGGTGAGTTTGTTTCTTTCTATTGATTTATGTCAGCCTGAGTATTTGTATCTTTATCTGATTCATATTCTTCTCTTTCTGATCTCTGGACATGTTCATCTTTATTTTCAACTATATCTTATGTGTTTGGTTCAACACTGCTTACATTTATGACCGAGATTTCTTCATCAACTTTTATGTCTATACAATCAACTAGTTTATGCAGTCTCTTATTGTAAAATATGTATCCTTTAATTTTTGTAGCATAACCTAACAAGATACCTTCATCAGCCCTGTCATCATATTTGCCAATATTTTCATCATTGTTCTTGATATAACATTTACTCCCAAAGATTTTAAAATGCTTGATTGAAGCAGGTCTTCCAAACCATAGTTCATAAGGAGTCTTGTCACTTTGTGGCCTGAGATGATATTTGTTAAGGATATGAATAGTTGTATGAATTGCTTCCACCCAATATGTCTGTGGTATGTTCCTTTCATTCATCATTGATCTTGCCATTTGTTGTATTGATCTATTCTGCCTCTCAACAACTCCATTTTTCCGTGGAGTCCTTGGAATTGTGTACTCTCTTTTGATCCCATGTTTATCACAAAACTCTTTGATGTTCCATGAAATAAACTCTCCTCCTGTATCAGACCTTACTGCTTTCAATCTTTTTCCTGTTTGATTCTCAGTTAGAGCCTTAAACACTTTGAATTTTTCAAATGATTCAGATTTTTCCTTCAAAAAGGCAACCCATGTTAGTCTAGAATAATCATCAATAATCAACATAAAATAGTTTTCTTTTCCTGTACCCTCTTTCCTTGATGGTCCACATAAATCCATATGCACTAACTGAAGAGGTTTTTCTGTTGAAGGAAAGTTTTTAGATTTGAACTGAGTGCGAGTAAATTTTCCTATCTGGCAAGGTTTATAAACAGATTTTTATGGCTTTGATATCTTCGGAATTTATTTTACTGCCCCATTGTTTCTGAGCTTGATTATATGATCAAAATTTAGGTGTCCAAGTCTCCTATGCCACAACCAAATTTCAACATATTTTCTTAAGTGGCATTCTTCTTTTTCTTCTTTTAACACATAGACATTGTTTGTTGTTCTTATTCCTTTTGCAACTAGCTGTCCTGAATTCACAGATTTTATTCTATAATCTTTAGAGGTAAAAATGAATTCACATCCTTGGTTAAAGACTTGACTAACACTAAGCATATTATGTTTCATACCTTCTACAAACAACACATCTTGAGCTTTCCCTTTTCCATTACTCAAACTCACCATTCCTTTACCTTTTATTTTTCCTGGTGCATCATTTCCAAAGGTTACATTCCCTGATTTTCTTTCACTTAGAGTTAGAAACTTACTTTTGTCTCTAGTCATATGTTTGGAACATCCACTGTCAATATACCAGGGATTCTTTTCTCTTTGGGCTGATAACACTAGTCTACACTTGTCATCTTTTTTCTTCTTCCAAATCTTGAAATTTTCAGCAGTAGGATTCGAATCTGGTTTAAAATTCCTTGAGCGACAATCTGCAGCGTTATGTCCATAGTTATGACAGATGTAACATTTTGGTTCACTAAATAATAGATCATAACGATTGTTATGCTCACAACTGTTGTTATGTTTCAACTGCATCCTTTTCCCAGTGATGGCCTTTCTAGCTAGTAGATTTATCCTTGGATCTGCATTGTAAATCTTTAGGTGGTAGTTTGCAGCTTTGTGGTTGAAGTTATGACAATTATAGCACTCAATATCATTGTTCAATAGGTCAAAGTGATTGTTGGAAGCTTGGTTACTCATTGGTTGTTCATTATTTCATGACCTCCTCAGTTGCGTCTCTCTAAAATTAAATTTACCATTTGCAATCTGTGATTTTTTTTTATTTGGTTGTCTCATTCTCTGTTGTGGCAGATATTTATTCCTTGGAAATCTTAATTGCTCATGTCTAAGTCTTAAGGAAAAATTTACAGCTTTGTGACCAAAATTAGAACAAAAGAAACAATATCCATAGAAGAAATATTTGTACCTAGAACATGGTTGTCTTCCTTGAGCATGTCCATTTCTTCCATGCTGATGATTTCCTTGAGCAGGGAGTGTATTATTTCTTTGTTCTACAGATTCAGTTTTGGTACCTTTTCCTTTACTCCTCCTGGGCAGTTGATTATCTCCTTTTGCTTCTGCAGATTTGTTGGTGTCATCGGTTGTAGATTTGACAAACTTGATGGGTTCATTGTTGCTTGGCTGACCACTACTTGATCCCTCTTCATAACCCAAACCATTTTCAGCTTTGGATTCCTTTGCTGATTCAAAAAGGTGGCTAATCCTTCTGATTCTTTGATACTTGACAGATTCTAATGATACAAGGATTGAAACTTCTCCAACTCTTTCCTTCTTTTCACTACTTCTTCTAACAGGGCTTCAGATCTTGCCTTCTTTTCTAATATCTTTTGTTTCAGAATGTCCTCTATTTTCTTTGCCTCTTCTAATTCCACTTTTAGCAGGGCAAAGTCTTCATCAGGTTGTTTACTGTGTTTCTCGAACTGTATCAACAATTGTTTTTGCTTTATGTTCTTAATTATGAGTCTGTCAATCTCCTCCAGTGCACTGATCAGTTCTCCTTCCAAATCAACCACAACTTCTTCATCATTATCATCATTGTCTATGATTTTATTATCATAATCCTCTTTGTCCATAAGCATGAAGTCATTTACCTTATCTTCACAAGAAGAGTCACTATCGGTGTCTTCTGAGGAGTCATCATTGTTTACACATAAACTTTTATTTTTATCAACTCTTTTGGATTTGAACTTCTTTTCACCTTCAGAGTTCTGATCATGTTTCTTGTGTGGACATTTATTTGAAAAATGACATATTTTACCATAGTTGGAACATTTTAAGGGCAGCTTGCCTTGTTACTTTCCTGATCCTTTCTTTAGTCTTCTCACGAATTTTTCTTCAATTTCATCAGGCTCAAAATCTTCATTCTTATCTGCTTTAAATGATGCTTCTCTAGAAGTGGGTTTATCTGTAACTATCCTCATTTCATATGTAGTCAACGTTCCTAGAAGTTGATCAAAAGCCGAAGTCTTTATATCACTAAGTTCTTCTATAGTTGAGACCTTTGGGTTGAACCTATCTGGCAGAGATCTCAAAATTTTCTGAACTAAGGAGGGTTCCTCAATTTTTTCACCAAGTGCTTTCATTGCATTTACTAGTTCTTCAACTCTCAGAAAATACTTCCCAATGGTTTCATCTTCTTTCATATGTAGCTTTTCAAACTGTACTCTGTAGGTTTGAAGCTTGGCGTCTTTTACCTTCCCATTACCTTCATAACTGCTAATGAGTTTGTCCCACATTTCTTTAGCAGTTTGAATATGCATCACCTTTACAAACTCGGCTCTTGCAAGTCCATTCAAGATAGAATTCATTCCCTTAGCATTAAAGATAAATTCTAACTTATCTTCCTTGGAAGCTAGCACAACATGCTTTATGTATCCAGTCTCTACTACATCCCAAACATCAGCACCTAAGGCCATTAGGTATGTTCTCATTCTAACCTTCTAGAAGGTGAATTTTGTTCCATTGAATAGAGGAGGCTTAGTGACTGAAGTTCCTTCATGGCTTGACATGTTTAAGCTTAGGATCTGCCCTTATATAAAAGGGGTCAGCTCTGATACCAATTGTTGGACAATTGAGAGGGGGGGGGTGAATCAGTTGTTACCTTTCTTAAACAATTATGCTCATTTTAAATTCATTACAAAACTCTCAATGATGATCACAATAATGTAGGGAAATAAATAATAGAACATTCAACATCAGTCACACATATGAGATACACAGAGACAGATATTTCCTGAGGAAACCCATAAAGGGTTAAAACCTTTTCTTCTTTATGTGATAAGTAATCTTTATATTCTCTACATTATCATACATATGAGCTCCAACTCATTGTGAGGCTACAACCTCTGTTTTGCAAGATGCAACTTACTAAGAGCACCAATTCTCAGTTTTCTCTAGCACCCACTAGAAGGAAGCACCGACTCCCTGTTTCTCTAGCACCCACTAGAAGGAAGCACTGACTCCCTAGTTTATCTAGCACCCACTAGAAGGAAGCACTAACTCCCTGGTTTCTATAGAACCCACTAGAAGGAAGCACCAACTCCCTAAGAGTTCCAGCACCAACTGGATGGAAGCACCAACTTCTAGTTACACAGGCACCAACCTGTATATCAGAGAACCAATGTTCTCCCTTGCACCACCCTATCACCCTGGTTTCTCTAGCTACAACCAGATGGAAGCTACAACTCCCTATGTTCAAGCACCCACTTGAACCTCCAAGGACAACAATCCTCCCTAGCACCTCCCAACCACCCTGAAATATAAATCTTTGCTGTTGAGACTAATTACAGTGATATAATGTTCATCAATGGCTTACCAGTCTCATCATTGTTCTGCTACACTGGCTTGCTCTGTCTGCATCAGTGTCTTCCTGCACACATTCCTTATGCTTTATGTTATTCTTCTTCTTATGCTCTATGTGCCATGTCCCTTCTATGCACCATTTATCTTCTGTTCATTTCAACTGATGCACTCTGCTTTCTTCTACGCACATGAATCACTCTCAAAAAACCCATTCATTTCTTCTATGTTCAACATTCAAAATGGTTTTTGTGCACCTTGTGTATTCTCTATACGCAATTCTTCTGCATCCTCTTCCCATGTCAAGTGCTTTTCCTGATCATCATGGAAACTCTTCAGCTTCTCTGGCGGTTAAACCCATGCATTCATCATCACTAGGTGTTAAGTCGAGATTCCTTAGCCTCTCTAGTAGTTGAGACTCTTCGTCTTCTCTGTCATAGTCGAGCTCATTCCCTCTGTCGCAATTCCAGGCTCCAACTGTCTTACATCTGTCAATAGCCTCTATGAGAAGTCTTCATTACACTAGAAGATGCCTTGAGACTCTTTAACTTCTATGGCGATCACCTTGAAGTCTCTTCGAGTCCTCTGGCAGAAACCATCAGTGCTATCTAGAAGTTAGAGTGTGAAGTGCAGCAGTAGCCCTCCAATCATATTCAAATTCACCTACACCATTGGATTGGATCTGTATGGTCTTGCATTTATTTCACCATTTCTAATTTCGGCATTTCGAAATTTCGACATGCCTGTGGTAAAGTTTCTTGACGCTCCATGTCACGATCCTCGAAAGTACGAAATGGAGCTTGGTTCTTCGATCTCTTCTCTACAACTCTTTGACAATGTGACCACCGGTGGTGACCAAGCACTTATCCATAAAGCGCTTTCACAATTTAGTGTTTCTCATTTCATGACTTCGAGACTTCTGTGTTGAAGAGTCTCGACTCTTGACTCCTCCAACTCTCGATATCTGAAACTCCGCCATGAAGTCTTTGACATTTCGCGATTTTGCATTTTGAGATTTTGCATTTCACGATTTCAGGACTCCTGTTGATGAAGAGTCTTGACTCTTGAATCCTCCATCTCCCAGTATCTGAAACTCCAAAATGGAGTCGGATCAACAGTCCACGATCTCCTCGATCCAATGGCTCAGGTCATTTTTCCATTTCGTACTTTGCGATTTCGGGACTCCTATTGATGAAGAGTCTCGACTCTTGACTCCTCCATATCCTGGTATCCGAAATTCCGAAATGGAGTCAGATCAACGTATTTTGGCATTTCACATTTCGCGATTTTGGCATTCTTGTTGTGAGTGTTCTTGACACCTCCACGTCTCGGTATCCGAAACTCCAAAATAGAGTTGGATCAACATATTTCGGCATTTCGCATTTTGCGATTTTAAAATTCTTGTTGTGAGTGTTCTTGACACCTCCAAGTCTCGATATCTGAAACTTCGAAATGGAGTTGGATCAACATATTTTGGTGTTTCACATATCACGATTTCGACATTATTTTTGTGAGTGTTCTTGACACCTCCATGTCCCAGTATCTGAAACTTCGAAATGGATTTTACACTTCTGATCTTGCCATGCGATCATCTTTGTGTTGTTGGTCTTGATCTTTACCATCAATGACAAATGTGCATGCTCTACCTCTGTCTGAAAAACATGTCAACATGGTTGTCCTGATACTGTCCATATTTTCTCTGTCCTTTGTTTGGTGGGTTAGGGCCACCCTTTCCTGGCTTTTGTTGTGAGGGGTTCCTAGGCCCAAATTTCTGCGTCTTTTTTTTGAGCTTATGCTCGATTGTGACGGCATATCAGTAGGCCGTGCCCAAGGATGAGATGTCTAGAAATTACATTTTGGTTTGGATGTATCTATGCAGAGAAATGTGATACTTGAGCACCAAATGTCGCTCTGAATATTTGATACCCAACTTGGTGTGCAAGGTATGGAAGATATTTTTGAAATCTGGCACTGCTTGGTCTCTTTCTTGCCACAGTGTGGTCCATTTGGTATACAGGTCATCATAACTTCTGATAGGGTAGTATTGTTCCTTAATAGCATCCCTAAAGGATTCCTAGGTGGTTGTGACTGAAAATAATGAGGTTTCCTCTGTTTTCGTTTGCTCACGTAAAGCTTCCCACCAATATTTGACATGGGGAACGACTTTGAGGAGCGCAAAAGTAATCTTTTCAATATTCGAAAAGTTATGGATAAAAAAATACCCTTCTAGTAGATTCAACCACTTGTCTATAGCATCTGCATCTATCGAAACTTCAAATATAGGAATATAGAAGTTTATTTGTACCTAGAAGGGGGCAGCACCACCGTTCGAGTAAGATGCATCGCCTGTTGGCAGCCTCTGAAGGATTTGTGCAAAACTATCCATCATCTCGTTCCTCTGTTGCATGAGGGCTTCCTCAATCAACAGTTTGAAAGGATCTCCTATCCCGTCATATTTATTTTCTCTTGCCATGGGAGGTCACTTGGGCATGCGAGAGCTTCTGTCCTCAAGAGAAATAAGCTCGAGACCCAACGCTTTGTACTTCGACCTTGTTGGAGACATGCATTAAGAAAACAAGGAGCAGACTGCTATGATACCACAGATCTAGATTTTATGAGCATAACGAAATGAATATAGATTATTAATCGGTTCTTAAATTAAAATAACAGAGATACATTAAAACTGGTTTTCAATTCAATAACAAAATAAGTTGAAACTGTAAAATGTAGCGGAAACAAGCTTGTTGGAATGGTGGCGGCTTATCTCTGAGAAGAGATGTGACGACAACATGCATTCACAAGAAGAAGGTTAAAATGAGGTTTTGAAGGCCTTTTTACAATAATAAATAATGCCAAAATCCCTATACATCCAAAAATCTAACCCTAGGAGACGAAGTGCCAAAAGTCATGTGGGCCCTGTTTGGGTAAGTTAGTACATCAACTTCCTGGGGTCGTAACTTTTGCATACGATCTCCGTTTTGGGTGTGTGATAGCCCATTGGAAAGGTATCATCGAGGATATTCATTTTAGGGGCTGAATTCTGCCTTCAATTATCATTGAGGAGCTTGATACTAAAAAAACCGTCATTTAGGCCCTCAAAATGGCCCCGAAAGTTAAAACTGCTAAAAGTAGTAAATTGCCAAAATTGTCAGAAAACTGTTTTGAGCCAGTTGGAAAAGGTGGGTGGCCACCGATATCCATATGGATCACTGGATCAAACACTAAGGGGTTAGTCCAAGCTATGTCCTAGGTAATCTTAAAAACATGTGAGATAGAGAATCTCAAAGAGAACATGGAAAAGATGATGCAGGAGATGAAAGTGAAGGATGAAAAGATAGCTCAACTCCACAGAGAAAATCAAGATTTGCAGGAGAGAGTAAACAAGCTAAGAACCAGGTTAAAGGGAAAGATGTTATTGCAGGGAGCCAAACATGTAATTTGGGACGCTATTACTGCGGAGGTTGCTAAATTCAAGGTTTATCTGAATTTTATCGACGACAAAGAAAACATGGTTGTCACAGCTCAGAAAAAATGCACTATTGTAAATGAAATATTAGCAAAGAATCCCTCAGAGTGGGCCCAAAATGCTATTGATTTACCGAATGATATACTAACTACTGAACTTCAAACCATTGGTGTGAAAGATAGGACCACGTTGATCATTTTAGTCGGAAGGATCATTGCAAATAATAACTTACTCGGATCAGTTCAGAACAAAGTTGTGCAAATAGAATACACCATACAAGAGTTTAAAAATGATTTTGAAGATTTGTTCGTCAAAGGCATTCCATCGTTTTGGGATGGTAAAGGCTCGTTATATAATCAATAAGACTCTCACTCTCTCCTCATGCAATGCATAATGGATCATTCTAAGTTCGAGTATATGGAAGAAAGTCGGAAAGGTCCTAGTCTGGTGGAGCATTTGGCTATAGATTTTGAAATTTTAAACAAGTTTAAAATAGTGAAGGTCAGCATGCCAGCCTTGTCCTATGCTGCATGCATTGAATTGGAGATTTTGATTAAACAGATGATGGATTACATAATCCCCTTTGATCCACATTGGAAAGAAATCGTGTCGTTGGGTAAGACAAAGTGAAACATCCCTCGAACCAACAGATGATCTCCAGGTGTCACCAGTTTTGTAGATCCGACAAAAGATCAGAGCGAGACAGATGGCGTAGAAGAAGTTGGGCAGTCAGAGAAATTGTTCATGATTTTGAAACATTTTCTTTTGCTAATTATTGTAAATCATTTTGTATACCGAAACTGTTAGTCGAAACCATTATAGAAGCTGAAACATTTCAGTTTCAATTATTTTTTATCAGATTGTATAAGTACTAAGAGACTTGAATTGATAAATGTTGGAAAAAGTGAAAGAGGACCTTTTGGGTTGTATCAGACTTTATGTTTTAAATTTTATGAATCTGAATTGAATATAAATGCAAAATATTTTGAAGTCTCTATGAAAAGATTCTAATGGGTGGTGATATGAGTTTTGTTTCCCTTCATCGTATGTATTTCATGTAACTTGTCATTTCTTTTACATTTTCTTGTTTTTAAATTGGAGAGTTTGAAGGCCCAGAATTCGCCTTGTGATGCTCTTGGATTAAGCAATTTAAACTATGTGATTGTCTTCTTAACTTATTCAGAATTCATTTCAGTAATGATTTAATGCAGTTGTTTGTTCTCTTTATCTTCCTACACTCTTTTGAATTTAAGAATAACTCAGATTCATCATTTCATTTAGCCTTTGTCCTCTGGAGAGTTTTATTAGTCAATGCATTGTTTCTGTTCACTTTCAGAATTTTGACTCCATATCCCATAGTGTTCCTCCCCTTCTTTGCCAACAACTTTATAAAACCCCCCAAACAAACCAAATCTAGCCACTAATTTCCATAGATATACCCAGTGACACGAGAGAGCCCTCTCTGAGTTGACCAGGCTAGTGCCTTAGCTCTAAAGCTATTTGAAACAATTACCTTTTTTGTTTGTCTATTCAGCCAGACAAAATTTACAGAGTGCTAACATTATGGCGCCGTTGTCGGGGACAAAATTGAAAAAATCTTCCCTGGGAAAATGACTTAAAGCTTTGGTTTGATCCCTGAGGGTGATAGTGGATCAGATACCTTATTGGATGAGACTATTTTTACTCTAGCGACTCTGTTATTCAATGACCATTTGCACCACACCTTGTGAGATAGAAGTCCTGGCTCCTAAGAAAATCCACACCAGGAGAAATCCAGACCCAGAAGCTACAATCCCTGTGTCTGACCCTGAAAATCTTTTTCGTAGATGAAAAGAAAGGCCCGTAACCCCAATATTGCGTTCAAATTGATATATGTCCTTTCGTAGAGATGGAGCGACTAGCATCGAAGAACTTGATTTTGACATGGAATTTGAACAATCCTTATTCAGAACTAAGTCTGAATCCTGCCTAGGCGAGACTATCTTCGACAATAAGATATTTCAAGATCTAGTTTTAGTCGCATCTGTTAAGCCTATAGTGACCCCTACTTAGAACCAACATCCACTCTGACCCCTCACAGCAACTATGGTAGACTGATTTACGCCCCTCATACTGCCTGCTCAACTACATGACCTGCCTTAAGATTACAATTTAAGGATTAAACTATATGATGCCGAAGGTAACATATCATCTCAAAAACATTTAGACTGGTTTAATGATTTCATATACTTGGAAGAAGTATACCATGAAGATGTGAAGATGAGACTGTTTACAAAAATCCTCACTGGAGAAGTGAGGAAGTGGTTCAGAGCCTTTCCAGCGGGAAGTATTCTAAATTTTGAAGCCTTTGAGACAAGCTTCCTTGCAAAGTGGGGGGACAAGAAAAATCCCCTTCAGTTGTTGAACCAGTATAACAATATGAAG
>ML785109.1:730029-752802 GCA_009831015.1 Picea engelmannii | reverse complement strand
CAACTCAAATACGTCGATTCTTTTGAAAGTGACTTTTATTTTTTATTAAGAGAACGAAGGTCCACCACTTTGGATGACATGACGAATGATACTATAGAAGTAGAAATGAACCTAATGGCTTCAGAGAAGATAAAAACTAATGTTGTAAGAGACAGAAACAGAGCTCAAGACAAAGCATATCCTTCAACATCTCAAACATCAGAAGACAGATTCGAAGCAATGATGAGAAACATGGAGTGGATGATGGAAATAATGGTCCTAGGAAATAGGCCCAACCCCAGAGACCAGGCAGATGGTCCACCTAGAAATATGAGAAGACTAAATATTCCACAAATTAGGAAAATAAATCAGGGAAATCAAGCAAATCAAAACATCCAACAAATTTGGGAAACCAGGCAAATCAGGGAAACCAGGCAAATCAGGGAAACCAGGCAAATCAAGGAAATCAGGGAAACCAAGAGGAACAACAAATCAGGCCTCAATTATGTAGATGAATGTTATGATGGATATTTCAAAGACAACATGAACTCTTGTGATGATAAATAAATAGAGATATTTTTGACCAAAGAAGAACATGGCCAGTTCATGGACGCAAATGAAATATTTCTGCAAGATGATGAGGAAAGGGTATCAGTGGAAAAAGAAGATTATGAGACCGGACTACAAAATGCCATCATGCAATTCCAAAGGAAATATAACCTTCAGAATCAAAAAGTACCCCCAAATCCTCCCAAAGGTAATCCTCCAAAGGGGAATCTCTCCAAAGAAGCTCAGAACAATGTGCCTTCTTCTAGTCAGACCAAGAAAGATTCTACTACAAAATATTCAGCTGCGAAGGACTCCACTGTGAAAGATGTTTCTACAAAGGATACCGTGGAAAAGGGAAAGCAAAAAGAATAACCTCAAAAGAAAATATTGACAAGATGATAGTGGTCACCAAAGAGGTAGAAAAGACCCCATCATATTTTGATTTCGAGAGTGAAATGGCTAAGATAAAAATTTTGGTACCATTTAATGAATTGATCAGGAACAATGAATATAGAAATCAGATCACCAAGATGCTTAAAATGGGACAAACCTATGATACCCTAAACATACAATATGATCACCCAGCTATCGTATTCAGGCAAAGAGTGGAAGAAGGCAGTGAAAATGAAAAAGTCCCTCCCTTTTATGTCAGTTTGAAAATCCATGACATGATTCTACACAAAGCTATGCTCGATTCTAAAGCTTCACACAACCTGATGCCAAAGGTAGTCATGGACCAATTAGGCCTCGAGGTCGCGAGGCATTACAAATATTTGTTCTCTTTCGATTCAATAAAGGTAAAATTCTTTGGCATGATCAAAGACATGGTCGTTTATTTGTAAAAAATTCTAGCAAAGAACATGGTGATGGACGTAGTGGTTGTTGATATTCCTCCAAAATTTGGTATGTTGTTGTCCAGATCATGGGCTGCAAAATTAAAGGGAACCCTCTAGATGGACATGTCTGATGCTACTATTCCTGTCTTTGGTCAGTAAAAAAGATTGTACAGGGAATTATTGCTTAAATATATGGTCAGCAACAAATCACAACCCAACAATCATCCTATATATTCAGTGGAGACTGAATTAGGATCTTCCATCTTCTTTAATGACCTGTGCTCCAAGGAAGAAGAAACAAAAGTTGTTTTAGCTGGTAAGGATGAGCTTAAGGGGAAAATGGAAGAACTTTCAGAGACGCAAGATAATCCAAAAGACCAGTTGTGGAAGATGAATTTTGATGGAGCTTCCTGTAGAGAAGGAGATGGAGCTGGCGTATGGATCAACCATCCCAAAGGAGATGCGAAATTATGTTCCTACAAACTTGTTTTTGAATGCACTAATAACATGGTTGAATATGAAGCGCTAATATTGGGATTGAAAGTTTTAGAAGAACTGGGTGCCAAAAGAATTGATGTACATGGATATTCTGATTTAATTATAAATCAAATCAAAGGAATCTACCAAGTAGAACAACCTAGATTTAGGGCTTATAGGAATCTGGTGCTGAAACTCCTCAAGAAATTTGAAGAATGCAATTTATCGGCCATCCCAAGAGAGCAGAATTAGATTGTTGACGCTCTGGACACTTCCACAATAGTCTTTAGAGTCCCTATCTTCCCTGAGAAATCATACAAGGTAGAAGTGAAATACAAGCCAGCAGTACCAGACAATATGAAGCACTGGCAGGTTTTCGAAAATGATAAGCAGATAGAAAGATTCCTAAAAATGGAGAACAAGTTTGAGAATTTGAACATTGATAATGGATATTGTGATGAGGAGGTAGATGTGGTCACTTTCATTAAAGAATTATATTTCAACAATCAGATCATTGGTAGAGATATCATGCAACTGAAGAGTAATATCATCCCCAAGGGTCTGGTGCCATTAGAGAAACTTTTCGATAAAAATGACATAGCCAGAAGCCCAAAGATCACAACAAATGAAGGAGACGTATAAGATTGCAATATAGAAACTCCAAAAGACCCAAAGATCATGAAATTGTCCAGGAAACTCAAACCTGAAATCAAAAAAAGGTATGTCAAATTAATGAAAGAATTCCCTGGTGTTTTTGCCTGGAGCTACGATAATCTAAAAGTCTATGATACCAGTATAATCCAGCATGCTATCCCAATTAAAGAAGACCATAATCCATTCAAACAAAAAATAAGAAGAATAAATCCTTTGTTGTTACAATTGATAGAGAAATAAGTGAAAAAATTGTTTGAAGCAAATATCATAGTGTCCCCGAGGTTCTCCAAATGGGTAGCCAATCTAGTACCAGTTAGAAAAAAGAGTGGAGAGATCAGGTTGTGTGTCGACTTCAGGAACCTAAATAAAGTATCCCTTAAAGACAACTACCCATTGCCTAAAATGGATCACATTTTACAGAAGGTGGTAGGCTCCCAAAAGATGTCGAGGTTAGATGGTTTCTTAGGATACAATCAGATCATGGTACATCCTGATGCTCAAGAAAAGATAGAATTCACCACACCTTGGGGAACATTTATGTATGCTAAAATTCCATTTGGACTCATGAATGAAGAGGAAACATTTCAAAGGGCCATGGATATAGATTTTGCAGATGAAAAGGATAAATTCATTGTTATATATCTAAATGACATTACAGTATATTTTTCCTCAGATGAAGAACACACCAAGCATCTCAGGAGGGCATTCGAAAACTGAAGAAATTTTGGCATATCCTTAAATCCGAAAAAGTCAAATTTTTCCATGGAAGAGGGAAATCTCTTAGGGAATATTATTTAGAAGGAAGGGATAAAGGTAGACCCCAGTAGAGTGGAGGGAATCCTAAATATTAGCATACCTAGAAGCAAAAAGGAGGTACAATCTTTCCTGGGCAAGGTAAATTTTCTGAGGAGATTCATTCCTAATTTAGCTGAAATTATAAAACATATCACCAACATGTTAAAGAAGGGAAATGAAATCAAGTGGGTCCCTGAGGCTAGAAAATCCTTTGAATACATCAAAGTAGCATTAACAAAGGATCATGTGTTATCCAGTCCAAATTTTGAGAAATATTTTATACTGTTCTCTTTCGCTTCTGAGCATACAATTGTAGGAGTATTACTTCAGAAGGATGACCAAAAATTCGAGAAACCCATAGCATACTACAGTAATACATTAAGATATGATCCTCTGAAATATGACATCATGGAGAAGATGGTGTATGCTTTGGTCAAATCATTGAAGGAATTTAGGGTTTATATTCTACATTCACATACCATTGCTTATGTCCCAAGAAACTCAGTAAAAGACATCTTGACAAAACCTGATCCTGAAGGAAAGAGAGGAAAATGGATTGCAATACTGTTGGAGTATGACCTAGAAATCAAACCCAAGAAATTGATCAAAGGACAAGGGCTTGCTAGATTGATGACGCAAATGAACTATGAGCTCCTGGGAATAAATTTCACTGAAGGTATATCAAAGAATACAACAGATCAAGAAAAGGCGACTCCACAAGTGTCTCGAAAATTTCTTGACTCTGCATGGTATGCAAATATTATCTTTGTGTTAAACAATCTACAAGCTCCACCCGAGTATAGCAAAACAAAGGCTAGATTCCTAAAACTGAAAGCCACAAAATTTTGTATAGTAAATGAACTATTGTACTGGAAAGATCCAGGAGGGATTTTGTTGAGATGTTTGATAGAAGAAGAAGTAGAAAAGACCATCAGAGAGTTCCATAAAGGCACTGGAGGTCACCATTATTGGAAGACGACTATGCACAAAATTTTGAGAGCCGGTTTTTACTGGCCAAGTAATTTCCTTGTTGTTTACAAAGAAGTATAAAAGTGCCAAGAATGTCAAATCTTCGATGGGAAAGGAAAATTGCAGTCTATGCCATTGAAACCCATTTCAGTAGAAGCTCCTTTCTGACAATGGGGCCTAGATTTTATAGGAGAAATACACCCATAGTCCTCGGCTCAACACAAATGGATCCTAACTACAACAAATTATTTTACTAAGTGGATTGAGGTTGTTTCTACCAGACAAGCCACGGATGAAGTTATCATTCGATTCCTAGGAGACAATATCCTATCCAGATTCGGATGCCCGATCAAGATTATAATAGACAATGTGGTGACTTTCAAATCCAAAAAGTTGGAAAAATTCTGTTGTGATTACAACATTACCCTTGGCCATTCTACGTCATACTACCCGCAAGGAAATGGACTGGACGAGTCTTCAAACAAAATCTTGGTCAGGATCATCAAAAAATTATTGCAGGAGAATAAAAAAGCGTGGCACAAAAATCTCATTCATGCATTGTGGGATGACAGGATATCCTCGAAGAGATCTATTGCCACATCTCCTTTCCAGATCGTTTATGGTACAAAAACTATTTTTCCCACTGCATTGGGATTGCCGGTGATGAAGTTGTTACAGGAGCAAGAAGCAAAAATGAATTTCGGTCGGAGAAGGGAGGATGAACTCATTAGCATACAACAAACCATAGAGGGGGCCTTCAATAACACCCAATTATGTTAAGACAATATCAAAGAAGCTTTCGACAGACTTACCAAAGAAGACGACTTCCATCTCGGAGACTTGGTACTAAGATGGGATGCCAGGAATGAAGATAAAGGTAAACATGGGAAATTTGATCACCTATGGTTGGGCCCATTCAAAATCATATCTTACTTCAGGAGAGTTGCTTATTTGTTAGAAGAAAGTGATGGAAAACTTTTCGGAGGAGGGCATGTGAATGGAAGTTCCTCAAGCATTACGTTGTTTGAAAAATCATCACCCCACGATTCATTGTACATAGCCACTTTGTATTTTCTCATCAAATATGAAAGATGAAATAAAAACAACATGGTTGAACCCCTAGGTAAAAGGAATTGAGCTGTGCTGAGTAGGTTTGAAGTTTGTGAGTAAAGGAAAAAGGATCCAGATCACACACATAAGATTATAGCCCAATGGGTAGGCACTTAATCTACAGTTCTTTGCTACCTCGCAGAAAGGATATCATCCCCAGTTGGAGCCAATGTTATCACCATAATATTTTCTGGATGGTATACGAGCTTAAAAATCTTAGTGAAGGATTATATCGCCATAGAGAGATGATATATCAGAAGGCCCTGCTATATTTGGTGACATATGGACAAAATAACAGAGGTGTAAAGAGAAAATCTTGGTGGACCATCGATCCTGAAAGCGGCCCAGATCAACGACTAAGGTGCGTATCGGAGATTTAACTAATGCGAAGGTTAAGCGATCGAGGTCAGGCTAGGGAAAATAGTAGTGGTTTCATTACGGGATGTATGGAGCCCGTAGAGGTACATCGGGGGAAAAATAAGTCTGACTAATACCACTTCCTTCAATCCCTCGATGCCAAAGCCACCAGGAAAATGTGGGTCGAAGACCCTGAAGTAGCCTGGATCAATGACTGAAGTTTATATTGGCGATTGAAACAACATGAAAATTAATCGATAGAGGGTGGGTCGGGGAAAATTACTGTGGTTTAAAGCTTGGATGCATGGCAGCCTCAGAGGCACATCAGGGAAAAAGGCGATTAACTTGAAACTGTTTTCTCAAACCCACGATGCCAATAGATACCTATAAAAGGAGGAACCCCCCAACATTATTCTATGACAATTTGAAGCCTTCAAATGTTTGAAAACTTGGCACGAAGCTTCCATTTGAATTTCAAAGCTCTGAACCAAACTAGACTCGTGTTTTTCACCGCTTGACAGGTATTCTTCACCATGGCTTCCAGTCCTGTCATTTTATCCGTGGATGAACAAGAGATCTCCTCTAGGGAGGAATCCCTAATTGACATAGATTTTGACATTTTTGACACAGAGATAACAGTCTCACCTGTTTCCATGTCTAGATCAAATTTGCTGGAAAATGTTGGAATGCGCATACCTTTCCTCGAAGCGGCTCAAGCCTCCATCCTCCCTTACCTCGTAGAAACGGTCTTTCCATTCCTTGAATTTGTAAGCTGGTGTGTAGAGCGATATTCTCAGGGAGAAAGAGTCATTTTAAATAAATTAGGATCTGAAGTTTTGTGTAAAGTAGACAGTCCATCACTCTAGCATGCTCTTAGTGTACCAGATGCCTCCCCTATAGTGTCAAAGCCCTTCGAGGGACAAAAAATGATCACAATTTATAGAGAGTGTCCACCCAAAGTTAAAACCTTATTTATGTAGATCATAGTCAAGCCTAAACATCATTCAGAGAGTTTTTCGTCAGTTGCCAGTGTAAGCATTATGATTGTCGAAGTCCAGTGGGCTTGTTCCCTGCTAAGTCAAATTTTAGGGTTAGACAATGACAAGTTTGTGGTGGAGGTCGTGTTAGGTTTCTTGTTGGTTTGTTTTCTGTCTGTTCAGTCATCCTGTGTCATTTTTGACGAATTTATTGCAGAGAATATGCATCAACAGCTGGTCAACTTTATCTTGTTGAGGCACTTCAGATACTACACACACTTGCTGAGGATATTTCTGGAAACCAACAAAACCAAATTTCCTGAAATGACAGTCTCACACATTTCCGTGTCTAGATCGAATTTGTTGGACAATGTTGGAACACGCATACCTTTCCTTGAAGAAGCTCAAGCCTCCATCCTCCCTTACGTCATAGAAACGATCTTTCCATTCCCCGAATTTGTAAGTTGGTGTGCAAAACGATATTCTCAGGAAGAAAGAGTCATTATAAATAAATTAGGATCTAAGGTTTTGTGTAAAGTAGACATTCCATCACTCCGACATGCTCTTAGTGTACCAAATGCCTCCCCTACAGTGTCAAATCCATTCAAGGAATAGAAGATGATCACAATTTATAGAGAGTGTCCACCCGAAGTTAAAACCTTATTTCTGCAGACCATAGTCAAGCCTGAACATCATTCAGAGAGTCTATCGTTACCTGCCAGTGTAAGTGTTATGATTTTCAAAGTCTAGTGGGCTTGTTCCCCGCTAAGTCAAATTTTAGGGTTAGACAATGACAATTTTGTGGTGGAGGTCGTGTTAGGTTTCCTGTTGGTTTGTTTTCTATCTGGTTAGCCATTCTGTGTCAGTTTTTATGAATTTATTGCAGAGAATATGCATTAAAAGCTGGTCAACTTTAGCTTGTTGAGGCACTTCAGATACTACACACACTTGTTGAGGATGTTTATGGAAACCAACAAAACTAAATTTCCTGAGATAGCTTTCATTTCAATCGATTGCAAGAGGATCACCATGCTCATCTTCATCAACAAGATTATGTCCAAGGTACATAGTCTCATTTTTGGTTCAGATCTACCGAGAGTTCTAGAAGAGATGAAAATCTTACTACATCCAAATCCAGAGAGCATGGTAGGATATTGGGTGTTGTTAACACAATCTACTGTGATTTAGGTATATGGATACGAGGAAGGACCTTATATTTTACCAGTTTTTCTGATGCCCAGGTTCTTCTCTTTGGAATTCATAAGACAAATAATTATCCCAGAGACTGAACATTTTCTAAAAGCGCACAAGGCTTCTAATCTAAAATTTCCTTTCATGGTGGGTCCCTTTGTGGTGAAGAGTAAGTCTTGTTTTCCCCAGATTAAATCCAAGCTCAGTAAATTTGGTTTCACACAGTTGCAAGGGAGAAGATATGATCCCCATTAGATCATATCAAAGAGGAGATTGGCTAGTAGACAAGGCCCCTATGAACATGAACATGTCGAAGGATTTGATAAGTTGACCAATCTAGATACCTATGCAGACATAGAGTTCATCATACAACAAGATGAAATGAGACAAACAGAGTCAAATCCTCAGCCAAGCCCAACATGAAAAACTTCCCCTAAATTGGTTATCAGAGCTCCTAAAATGAGTGTTTACAATAAGAGGAGCAACTCAGAAGCACTAGATACCAGTGGCCAACAAGATACTCTCAAACAGATGAAAATCACATCATCATCTTAAGTAGTTGACCTGGAAGAAGAAGAGCCCAAAGGGAAAACACACATGTAAGAGGTAGAGGCTACGACCAAGAACAAAGAAACCAATACAGAAAGGAGGCCACAAAATGAAAGCAACACGAAGGTCTTCCGCAACAAGAAGTACATATTTGGCCAGACACCTGGGGCAATCTATCAGTCCAAGGGAGATTTGATAAATTAGTATGCTATGAAAGGAAGTATGGAAAATAGTGAAATAAGAGATATTTTACCTGAAGTAGAAAGGACTTCTCAACACAAGTCTTCCTTACTCTCAGTCAGGCATGTGGAGAAAAAGACATTTAACATTACAGTGGCTGATGATGATAAAGTCTCTGAGATCAAAGTGAACTATGAAAACATTGCTTCCCACGAAAAAGTAAAGTTTCATAGGAATGTTAGTGACATGTTATATTCTGATTATCTGAGCTTGGCACTAAAGGTCACAAGGTTAACAACATATGCGTCAAAACTATATGGACAACTGAAATAGGAAAAAGTGTCCAGCAAAGCCTGGATGACACAGGTGAAAAAACTAGAATCTGAAGGTCCCCAGGGGTTGAAAGCTTCTTTGGATTAAAAGTACAAGATGATCCAATGTTTAAAGAAAAGTTTGAAGATGTCACATATATATCATACATAGACAACATAATTGATTGCAATGGAATAGGAGAAAGAAATATTCAGACAAGAGGCACTCGATTACAAGGCTAAACTGCTGCAATTGGAGAAGGAGAAAGAGTATTGGTCACTAGCACAGGCGACAACATCAGCCATGGCTGTCATTATATCTGCAAATACAGAGGTTGGATCAAGCACTGAGGGGTCAGTCCAAGCTATGTCCCAGGTAAGATTCAAAATAGGTGAGATAAGGAATCTCAAAGAGAACATGGAAAAGTTGAAGCAGGAGATGAAAGTGAAGGATGAAAAGATATCTCAACTCCACAGAGAAAATCAAGATTTGCAGGAGAGAGTGAAGAAGCTAAGAACCGAGTTAAAGGGCAAGACATTATTGTAGGGAGACAAACATGTAATTTGGGATGCTTTTGCTGTGGAGGTTTCTAAATTCAGGGTTTATCTGAATTTTATCGACGACAAAGATAACATGGTTGTCACAGCTTGGAACAAATGCAATATTGTAAATGAAATGTTAGTAAAGAATTCCTCAGAGTGGGCCCAAAATGCTATTGATTTACTGAATTCTATACCAAATTCTAAACTTCAAACCATTGGTGTGAAAGATAGAACCGCATTGATCATTTTAGCCAGAATGATCATTGCTAAACATAACTTTCTCGGATCAGTCTGGAACACAGCTGTGTAAATAAAATACAACATACAGGAGTTTAAAAACGATTTTGAAGATCTGTTTGTCAAATTCCTTCCATCGTTTTGGGATGGTAAAGGCTCATTATATAATTAATAAGACTATCACTCTCTCCTCATGCAATGTAGAATGAATCATTATAAGTTTGAGGATATGGAAGAAAGATTGAAAGGTCCTAGTCTGGTGGAGCATTTGGCTATAGATTTCAAAATTTTAAACAAGTTTAAAACAATGAAGATCAACATGCAAGCCATGTCCTATGCTACATGCACTGAATTGGAGATTCTGATTAAAGAGATGATGGATTACGAAATCCCCTCTGATCCACAATGGAAAGAAATCGTGTGGTTGGGTAAGACAAAGTGGAACATCCCCGAAACCAACAGATGATCTCCAGGTGTCACCAGTTTTGTAGATCCGGCGAAAGCTCAGAGAGAGATAGATGGCATAGAATAAGTCGGATAGTCAAAGAAATTGTTCATTATTTTGAAATGTTTTCTTTTGATAATTATTGTAAATCGTTTTGTATACCAAAACTATCTATCGAAACTTTTACAGAAGATGAAATGTTTCAGTTTCAATTATTCTTTATCAGATTGTATAAGTAATAAGAGACTTGAATTGATAAATGTTGGCAGAAGTGCAAGAGAACATTTTTTGTTGTATCAGACTCTATTTTGTAAATTTTCTGAATCTGAATTGAATATAAATGTAGAAGATTTTGAAGTCTCTATGAAAAGATTCTAACGAGTGGTGATATGAGCTTTGTTTCCCTTCATCGTATGTATTTCCTGTAACCTGTCATTTCATTTACATTTTCTTCTGTTTAAATTGGAGAGTTTAAAGGCCCATAATTCATCTTGTGATGCTCTTGGCTTAAGCAATTTAAACTATTTGATTGTCTTCTTAACTTATTCAGAATTCATTTCAGTAATGCTCTGATGCAGTTATTTTTTCTCTTTATCTTCCTACACTCTTTTGAATTTAAGAATAACTCAGATTCATTGCCTCATTTAGCCTTTGTCCTCTGGAGAGTTCTATCAATCAATGCATTGTTTCCATTCACTTTCATAATTTCTACTCCATAACCTATAGTGTTCGTCCCCTTCTTTGCCAACAACTTTATAAAAAAAAACCCAAAAAAACAAATCTAGCCAAAGATTTCCATAGATATACCTAGTGACATGAGAGAGCCCTCTCTGAGTTGAGAAGGCTAGTGCCTCGGCTCTAAAGCTGGTTGAAACAGTTACCTCTGTCATTTGTCTATTCAACGAGACAAAATTTACAAAGTGCTAACATAATCCTTCTCAAAATTCACTACAAAATCATCAAGCTACAACTCTTCTGATGATACTCTCTACGTATTTCTTGTATCGTTCTTCTTTTCTGGACACTGAGATGCATAATTTCCATTCTTATGGCATGAGAAGAACTTTATTTTACTCAAGTGCTTCTTCTTCCCTGGCTGTGATGATCCTCCATCACTGTCACCCTTCTTTCTAGAAACCTTTCCTTTTCCCTGCTTTGTCCTATTGACAAGAGTGAAGTTCTACTGACTACTTCCCTGCTTTCTTCTCTTAGACTCTTCCTGAGTATCTTCCTGGATGCAATCATCCCAAAGTCTCTGCTAATCTTGGAGTTTCTATCAAGTGTAAACTCCCTTGAAAAATGGTTCCCATGACTTGGGAAGTCTATTTAGTAACACATTCATGACCTCCTCTTCTTTCATTTTATCCCCTATGGATACAAGTTGATCATGCACATGTGTGATCCTCATGAAATAGATGGTAACATTATAATATATAGACATATGCACCAATCTCAATATGTTCCTTAAGACCATGTTCCTATTCAAGTTAGTTCTCTGGAATAAACCTACCAAGGCATAAAAAACATATTTAGTAATGTTATTCTTTAATAGGTGAGTAATTAGATGATCCTTCACCGGATCCAAGAGGACCCTCTCTACTTTGATATCCTTCTTGTTGTAATCTTCCAAATCTATTGTATTTGTCGGTGGAGAAACTACTTTGTCCACTAATTGCTAATAATCATACTCCTTTAACACCAAAGTTACTCTTGCTTTCCAATATAGGAAGTTTGATGCTCCCTCCAATTTGTCTTCAAATATTAACGATGTCCTTTCCATCCCTAATACCTGATAAACTTCCCTGGAAATAACTTGTTGTTGAAAACTACCCCTGTATTGACCTGTACAAACTTGCACGTGCCTTTCACGATTGTGACCCCGTGTATGTACACACGTGTGCTTAATAACACCTTTGTATATGCGGATATCTCCAAATATGCACATGTATGCACACACCTATACCTTTTGTAATCTATGTACAACCCTGTAAACTTGTGAAACCCTTGTTCTGCCTCAGTAAGATTGTTTCCATGAAATCTATCCTTCAATTTCTTCCTACTGGTTATGGATCTGCTAATATCTCCTGCAAATATGATATATATTCTATCAACTTCTATGGATATGATATTTGGCTTCCCTTCATAGCATGTGCTCTGATACCATTTTGAAATTCCTCTTACTCCAAGACCTAGGTATATTGTTATCTAGTGATTCACTTACTGCATATCAGATTAACAACTCACAAAATAAAAACAAACTGTTGAAATATTCTACTCAAATAAATCCACCGGAAGAAAAACTGGAAACCAAATCATGCACACATAAACACCAATATTTTTGGGTAGATAACCATAGAAAAAACTCAGAGGGAAATCCTTTGTTGAGAATGATTTTATTATGTTAAAATCGGGGCTCCTGTAATAGGGATAGTGACCCACTGAGAGAAATACAACTATAGAAAAACCTGGTAAAGTATGTCACGTTGTATGACCCAGATATGCATGTGTTTTGAGGTGTACGTTCCTATCCTTAAGTGCTCCTGTGTATACATGCATGTCTCCACTAGCGCCTGCATACACGTATGGTAAATTCCATACAACACAACCCTTTCTTGTGGTTTGGATTGAATGAAACCCACTTGTGAATACCTCTATTCTCTCTTCTCCTTAACTTGTATGATATCTAGATGTAATTCCTTCTCCACCTATCTAGGATCTCCTTAAAGCACAGTCCTTCATGATCAAACCCTCTCTATTTCAACACTCTCAACACAACTCCTCTCAAGTGTTCTCCTTTATACTAGCCTTTCTTTTATAATATTGAGTTATAACCTGAACCTAATCTCCAAAGTGATTGACGGTTGAGATTACTTCTCACCTCACTTGAGATCAATGTATGATATTAAATGATAACTTTTATCATTTACTTAAATAACTTAGTTAATTAATTAATAAATTCATAAAATCACTTTACTTTAATAATCACTTTAACTAAAGTAAAGTTCCCAAGGTAAAAGGATTTGGATTATTTCCGCATATATAGATATGTAGACCTATGTAGAAATACATGTTTGATGCTACAATTAACATCAACACCAACACCATGATGGATTTAAGCATGGTAAACTCACCTTCCAAGACCTTTCCTCAAGGGACCTTCGATGAATTTTAAGAACACACTATAGGCATTGGTTCCAAGCTCATGAGGCAAATAAGATGTGATGGCCAAGGGATAGGAAAGGAATGCGAAGGGGTTGTGATCCCCATTGAAGCTCAATAGGGTCCATATAATGAAGGAATAAGATTAAGTGGATAAGAATCCAACATGTTAAGAGCCAAATATCAAAATATCATAGAAAAACCTCAGAATAAGTACTCAACGCATTGAAAAAGATATAATTTCAGATAATAAGCCTCTTCGAGGGGGAAACCTCCTTATACACCACATAAATTTCCCAATACAAGATGATTCCAAATGAAAATGTCTCCTTGGTATATATAGGAGACTAGGAGGTACAATTACAACTAATGAACCCAAGCCGACATAAATAAAATAACATTACTAATGTAATATGCCCCAATTAAGGGGTAATGTGCCACTATTTAGGGCTTAACATGCACCTCCCCTTGAGACAAGTGTTGTCCACAACGCTTGAGTAATTATGGATGCTTCTGTATAAAAGACTCATCTTCCCAAGTGGAATCTTCAGCAAGTAGTTTCCTCCACTTAATGAGATACTCTAAAATGGATCTATTCCTCAACTGGTGAATTCTTGTGTCAGTGATGGCTTCAAGCTCCAATATGATTTTTCCTTCCTCATCAAGTTCTGGAAATATAGTTTGAACTGGGATCTTGTCACCTATAACCTTCTTTAAGCATGAAACATAGAAAACTGGGTGTACTTGTGAGGATGCCGACAACTCCAATTTGTATGCCATAGTACTAATATTTTGCAACACCTTATAAGGGCCATAGTAATTTGGTGATAATTTATTATCCTTCATGGCTTTCCTGAGAGACATATGTTTGTATGATTGTAGTCTTAAAAACACCCAATCCTCTACTTTCACTACGATGTTGATCTGCTTGTTGTTTCATGTGATTCTGTGCCATGGTCAAGTTTTCCTTTAAGATTTGGAGAAATTTTTGTTGATGCTCGATATGATCTTCCATTTCTTGAACCTTATATTTTTATTTTAGAGAAGAAGTGATGGAAGGTGGGTGGTATCCATAAAGTGCCATAAATGGTGTCATTTTTTTTGCAGTATGAAAGGAAGTGTTATACCACCCTTCTGCCAAGGGTAACCATTTGAACCATTGTGTTTGTTTATCAGAGACAAAGAAATGAAGGTAGCCTTCCAGACATTTGTTCACTACCTTGGTTTTTCCATCATATTGAGGATGATAAGATGAGCTATGAGCCAATTGAGTACCAAAACAAGAAAAATATTTTTTTCCAAAACGTTTCAGTGAAGATAGGATCTCTGTCACTTATAATAATCTTTAGGATTCCATGTATTTTTTGAACTGTCTCCATGAATGTAGTGGAAACTATACTGGATTTGAAGGGATGAGAGAGTGCAAAAAAGTGTGTGTACTTGGCCAGTCTATCACCAATCACCATGATGACACTCTTTCCTTCAGACTTCGGTAAGCTTGTGATGAAATCCATGGAAAATTCCTCCCAACACTGACTTGGGATGGCTAATGGTTGTAAAAGACCCTAGGTATTAATTGTTTCCACCTTATTTTGTTGGAAAACTAAACATTCTACTACAAACCTTTGAACATCAGTTTTAAGGCCATTCCAAAAAAAATCCTTCTTAACCCTATGGTAGGTTTTCAAAAATCCCGAGTGCCCTCCTACCAGAGAGGTGTGCAATTCTAATAGTAACTTTTGTTTGAGTTAGGAGTTATTACATAAATATAAGTGATATGTGTACCATAGTGAATCATTTTTCCATGTAAATGTATCTGATGCAATGAAATCCCGCTGCAACCTTTGAATGAGAGTCCACACATTTTTGTCATTCTTCCATTCATCCCTTGCTTCTATTATCCAATCGGGTTGGATGATTGAGATAGAACAGAGAAAGGCCTCAACATATTCATCCTTTCTTGAGAGTGCATCTGCCACAACATTTTTCTTCCCTTTTTTATAGATGATTTCAAAATCATAACCCAATATCTTGGTCACCCATTTTTGTTTTTATTTTGAAGATACTCTTTGTTCCAAGAAGTATTTAATACTATCATGATTTGTTTTGACCTTGAAGTGCCTACCGATTAGGTAAGGGCACAATTTCTTTAATGCATGTAGTATTTCCATCATTTCCTTCTCATAAATGGGTTTGTGTAATTCCTTTACCTTGAGTGGTCGACTTTTGAAATCCAGGGGCCTTCCTCTTGCATTAGGACAACACCAATTCCATTTCCCGAGGAATCACATTCCACAATAAAGGTTTTTTGTGAAGTCTAGTGTGGTCAAGGCATGAGCTTTTCACATCACCTCTTTAAGTTGTTCAAAATATTTAGTTGCCTCTGGAGTCCATGAAAATGCATCCTTCTTAGTTAGTGTCATTAAAGGTGTTGCTATTCTCCCATAGTTCCAAACAAACTTGCGGGAGTAACCTGTCAAACCCAAAAATCCTCTAAGATTCTTCAATGTTTTGGGAATCGACTAGTCCATCACGGACTTAATCTTGTTAGGGTCTACATTGACACCTTCCTGAGATACAATATGCCCAAATACTCTACCTCCTTCACCCCAAAGAAAAAATTGGACGGTTTGGCATATAGTTATTGCTCCTTTAGTAGTTGTATCACCTTGTCAACATGTCGCACATGATCATCCCAAGACTTGATATAGATTAGTATATCATCAAAAAATACTAACACAAATTTTTGAAGGAAGGGATTGAAAATGGAATTCATCAACCCTTGGAATGTGGAAGGTGCATTTGTAAGGCCAAAAGGCATGACAAAAAATTCATAATGGCCTTCATGAGTTCAGAATGTTGTTTTTGGGATATCTTCTCCCTTCATTATAATCTGATGATACCCTGAACGAAGATCAAACTTTTTGAAATAGATTTTTCCATGTAGTTCATCTAAAAATTCATTAATGACGGGAATGGGAAACTTATCTTTAATAGTGATCTTGTTGATCTCTCTATAATCTGGACACATACGCCATGAGAAATCTTTCTTGAATACCATTACCACCAGTGTAGAGTAAGAACTTTGGCTAGCTCTAATAATGGAAACCTCTAACATTTCTTCAACCATTTACTCAATTTCACTCTTTTGGGCATAAGGGTATTTGTACAGCCTGGTGTTGGGAGGAACACTCCTAGGAATTAGGTGAATATCATGATCATAATTTTGGGTGGGTGGAAGACCTTTGGGAATATCTTCAAATACTTTGGAATGCTTATCAATGATCCCTTGGAGATTTAGGGGAATATATGGCTTATATGTTTGAACATCTAGTGAGCATAGTTTTGCAATTACACCTTGATGCCCTTTTTTAAATAATTTTGTCATGCCATTAGAGCTTATCACCTTACTGGGTTTCCCTATGATACCTCTTAACTCAATTTCTTTTCCTTCCAGTGAAATTTCATGAAAAGTTCTTGAAAATTAAAAGCCACTATTCCTAATGATTGTAAACTTTAGATTCCTAGTATGACATGAGCACCACCCATGGGTATAGAAATCATTGGACTATTCATCACATATTCCCCCATAGTAAGATTTATATTATTTCATTTTCTTGAGAAATTGATAGTTCCTCCATCTGCAATCATTACTTGAAACTCTGGTGTTGTATATACAAAGCAATTGTGAGATTTGACTAATTTATAGTGAATGAAATTATGAGTACTACCGGAATCAATTAGGATTGTTACATTTTTCTTTTTAATATATCCTTCAATCTTGAGGGTTTGAGGAATGCTAATTTCAAACAATGCATTACATGATATCGTGAGAGTCAACTCTTCAAAAGAAAACATGTCTATGTTTTCATCTTGAGATGGTTCTTGTTCTTGTTCTTGTTCTTGTTCTTTTTCCTCTTCACAATCTATGTAGAATAATTTCTTCTCACCACACTTATGTCCCTTACTGTACTTGCTATCACAATTAAAGCATAAACCTTTTTCTTTTCTTTCCTCTAATTGTTGAGGTGTAAACCTTGTAGGTTGAGGTGTTTTAGAAGAAGGAACATTATTCTCTCAATAGATGTTAGGAGTGGTCCTTCTAGTAGCCATAGCCATATTTTTACTTTCAACATTTCTTGCCACTCTAAATGCATACTCCAATGATTTGGGTTCCCAAAGGAAAACCTCATATTGAATGTTATCCCTTAAAGTTCCTATGAATACATCAAGGAAGTGCTCATCTGGAATATCTGTTACCTTTATATTCAATCTTTGGAAGTTCTCAATGTGCTCTGTAACTGAACCCTTTTGCTTGAGATTTATCAATTGGCTAGAGAAGGTATTTCTCCTTGTATCCTCATAGTGTGCTATCATTTCTTCCATGAACATTGTCCAAGTGACGAGTGATTTGTGAGAACAAAGCCATTGATACCACACAAACTAATTGGGTTCTAAATATAAAGAGGCAATCTGTACCTTCTGTGTATGTGGCACATTATGTAGATCAAAGAATTGCTCCATATGAAGTATCCATGTGATTGGTTCATTTCCATCAAACTTCCTCATATTGATCTTAGGAAAGTGGTTGGTCTTTAAACCAAAGTTAGAGTTTCTCCATTCTTGATTCATCTTCCTTGTGTCCTCATCATGAATTTCATGGGATACATTTGTTGCACAACTGAGAGGGGGGTGAATCAATTGTTTACCGAGCTTGAACAATTATACTTATTTTTAATTCTTTACAAAGAACTCAATGAAAATCACAATGATGCAGGGAAATAAACAATAGCATATTCAACATCAGTCACACATATGAGATACACAGAGATAGATTTTCTTGAGGAAACCCATATAGAGTAAAAACCTTTTCTTCTTTATATGATAAGTAATATTTACATTCTTTACATTATCATACATATGAGCACCAACTCATAATGAGGCTGCAACCTCTATTTTGAAAGTTGCTACTTGATGAGAGCACTAACTCTATGTTTTCTCTAGCACCAACTAGAAGGAAGCACCAACTCACTGGTTTCTCTAGCACTAACTAGAAGGAAGCACCTACTCCCTGGTTTCTCTAGAACCAACAGGAAGCACCAACTCCCTGGTTTCTCTAGCACTAACTAGAAGGAAGCTACAACTCCCTGTGTTCAAGAACCCACTTGAATCTTTGATGACACCAGTCCTCCCTAGCACCTCCCTACCACCCTGATTTATGCTTGTGAATTACTGAAACTTATTACAGTGATATAGTGTTCAACAACAGCTTACCAGTCTCATCACTGTTCTGCAAGATTTCGCTGCTCTGTCTTCCTCACTATCTTCCTGCATGCATCCATTGCACTTTTTTATTCTTATGCCTCTTGTTCTTTCTGCACCATTCCCATTCAATGCACCTTTTGTCTTCTGTCCATTTCAGCTGCTGCACTCCACCTCCTTCTTCACACATACATCACACACCACCACAACAACCCTGATCTCTTCTTTGTTTAACATTCTTATACTCTCTGTGCCTCTTATGCATTGCTTGTGTCCAATGGTTTTCCATACTCTGCATGTCGAGTGCTCTGCCTGTTCATCATGGAAACTCTTCAGCTTCTCTGTTTGTTAATCCCGTGTGTCCATCATCATTGGGTTTCATAATAAAATTACTTCACATCACCAGCAGTTAAGATTCTTCATCTTCTATTACAGTCGAGCTCAACTACTCTATTGCAGTTACAGGCTCCAACACTCTTCCAACTATCAATCGCCTCGACAAACAGTCAATGTTATACTTGCAGATGCCTTGAGATTCTTCACCTCCTCTGTCAATCACCTAGAAGTCTCTTCGAGTTCTTTGGCAGAAACCATCAATGGTTTCTAGTAGTTACAGTGAAAACCTTGAAATAGAGCCCATCTATGCTAGCTCCTTCCACTTACGTGACCACTGGCATTGACCACCGACTACATAGACATTTCACCATTTCAGCATTCGGTAATTCAGAATTCGTGTGATCAAGTGTCATGACACTCCCAGTCGTGATCCCTGAAATGGAGTTTAGTCGCACTAGCTCTTTCCTCCATCTTTCGCAGATGTGACCATTGGCTGTGACCACAGCCTTATTCGAAACTTCATTTCATAATTTCGTGTTTCGACAATTCAACATTTCGACACTCCTGTGTTGAAGTGTTTCATGTCTTCAACTCCTGGTATCTAGGACTCCAAAATGGAGTTATATCAATGGTTCGGTATTTCATCATTTTTCATTTCGGCGATTCGACATTCCCGTGGTAGAGTTTATTGACGTTCCATGTTGCGGCCCCCGAAACTAAGAAATGGAGCTTGCCGGTTCAATCTCTTCTCTACAACTCTTCGATCTCTAGATCAACGGTCCACAATTCGTGATGATCGAACGACTATCCTCTGCCCCGAGACTTCATCCTTCGGGACTTTGGGGGAGTGATAGTGATAAAAATCCCCAAGAAAAAACTCTCAGAGTGAGGTTAGTCTTGCGTCACTCGATGACATGTCGTGACCCGAGTGGTTGCCATGTGTCACTCAGAATTGTGAATTCTAGTGGCCTGAAATGCCAAAACAACTTGACACTTGTTGTTGTCTGATTATGCCACGTGTCATGATCTTTCACTTGTCCTTTCTGACGTGGTATGCCACATTCACCTTCTAGATTTGTCGGCCCAGATCACTTCGCGATTTCACATATTGCGATTTCAGCATTCTTGATGTGAAAGTTCTTGAAACCTTCAAATCTCGATCTATGAAACTCCGAAATGGAGTCAGGTCAATTTTTCGGCTTTTCTTACTTTGCAACTTAGGGACTCCTGTGAGGAGTCTTGACACTTGACTTCTCCATCTCCTGGTATCTAAAACTCCCTAATGAAGTCGGATCAATAGTCCAGATCAAACCTCGATCTGATGGCTAAGGTTATTTTGTGATTTCGCATATCGCGAGTTCGAGACTCCTGTTGTGAGGGTCCTTGACATTTCCATCTCCCGGTATCTGAAATCCCAGTATCTGATACTCCAAAATGGAGTTGGATGAACATCACATCGGTGTTTCACATTTCACGACTTTGGGACTCCTGTAGTGAGAGTCCTTGACATCTCCATCTCCCGGTATCCAAAATCCTGGTAGCCGGAACTCTGAAATGGAGCTTGACCAACACTTTGATCTTGCCATTCAATCATCATTGCACTGCTGGTCTTCCTTGCCTTCTTTTTTGCCATCAAATGATCAAGTACACCTTTGCACTGCATTCGAATCTGTGTTAATTCCTCCTGAGCTTACTTTGTTCATGTTTTTCCATCGATGCATACTCTGATCTTGCCATCAATGACAAGCATACCTGCCTATAAACATGCCAACAATATCCCCCTTTGGCATTGATGGAAACCCTGAACGACTGCACTAATCTATTTGGACCTCCAACTATAGCATTTGGTCCGGACCACTTTTTCTCTCCCCCTTTGACATCAATGCCAAATAAAACATGCTCCCCCTGAGTTGTTGCATTATTTTTAGGAGGTATCATGTATTCAATCAATACAAAACTCCCCCTAACATGATGGACTCTCTTAGGTGTTAGACGAGATGACACCCGGATTTTGTTGGAGATATTCAAATGGTATCTTGGCTAGGGGTTTAGTAAATATGTCTGCAATTTGTTCTGTGGTTGAAATGTAATGGACCTGAACAACCTGATTGGTGACCTGCTCTCTCAGAAAATGGTATTTTATGGGAATATGCTTGGTCTTGGAGTGGAATATAGGATTCTTGGACACACTGATTGCACTAGTTTTATCACAATGAATTGGGATCGATGCAACGTATTCTACCTCCAAGTCTGCAAGTGTCTGAATCATCCATAATACCTGAGTGCAACAACTAGCAGTAGAAATGTACTCTGCCTCTATAGTCAATAAATAAATGGAACTTTTCGTTTTACTAATCCATGCTACTAATGAGTCACCCAGGAAGAATGCTCCTCCACTGGTGCTTTTTCTCTCATTAACACAATTTTCCCAATATGCATCTGAATAAGCAATTAACTGAAAATTATGATTTTTTGGGATACCACAGTCCATAAGTCATTGTTTCTTTCAAATACCTGAATATCCTTTTGACAGCTAGTAAATGACTCTGTTTAGGTGCAGACTGATATCTTCCAACCATTCCTACAGCATGCATTATGTCTAGGCGAGATGTTGTGATGTACAGAAGGATGCCTATCATTGACCTATATGAACTCTAATCAACATTAGGTGAGTCATCAACCTTGCTTAATTTGCAGCCATAACCATAGGTGTGCCCACAGGTTTAGAATATTCCATTTGAAACCTTTTCAACATTTCTCTTAGATATTTTTCTTGAGAAATGAACATCCCTTCAAACCTCTAAGTAATTTTCAAGCCAAGAAAAAATGACAGTTCACCTATCATAGACATCTCAAACTCAGACTCCACGGTAGAAGAAAACCATTTTACCAATGAATCCTTATTACATCTGAAGATGATTTCATCTAGATAGACCAACACAATGAGCAAATCATCACCCTCTGTTTTGATATATAGGTTGTTGTCAATTGTTCCTCTCTTGAACCCTTTGTCTTTGAGATACGTATCTAGTCTGTGATACCAGGAGCAAGGAGCTTGTTTTAATCCATATAAATCTTTCTTCATCTTGCATACTAAGTTAGGGTTATTAGACAGTTCAAAACCCTTTGGTTTCTCCATATAGACTTCTTCATTTAAATATCCATTTAGAAAATCTGACTTGACATCCATTTGATAGACTTTAAACCTTTTATGATAGGCATAGGTAAGAAATATTCTGATAGCTTCCAACCTTTCTACGAGCGCAAATGTTTCATCAAAATATAGTCCTTCTATTTGAGCATAGCCTTTACAGACCAATCTTGCTTTGTTCCTGACAACTTGTCCCTGCTCATTCAACTTATTCTTAAAGATCCATTTGGAACCAATGATATTTTTACCTTCCGGTCCCTGAACCATCTCCCACGTATTGTTTTTCTCAATCTGATCAAGTTCGTCATTCATTGCTTTAACCCAATGTTCATCTTTGCTAGCTTCATTAAAATTCTTGGGTTCAAGCATGGATATGAAAGCTATATGTGATTGTTCAGTGTTTTTGATTAGCTTTCTCCTGGTTTGTACACCTTTGTCTTTTTCACCAATTATCTGACTTGCGGGATGATTCTTTTGAGTGATTATGGAGGAGGAATTTGATGTTGTTTGTCGATTTGATTCTTTCTGCATGTGTGTGTCTTCGTCTGATTCAGATTCCTCATTTTCTTATTCTTGGACCTATTCATCTTTAGCTCTAGCTGTGTCTTCTATAGAAGACTCATTTCTGTACACCTCTCTTGTTGGGATTCCTTCATCGACTTTCATATCAATACAGTCAACCATTTTATGAAGCCTCTTATTATAG
>ML785109.1:718664-729453 GCA_009831015.1 Picea engelmannii | reverse complement strand
TATTATAGCATCTGTATCCTTTACTGTTTGTAGCATACCCCAAGAAGATACCTTCATCATCCCTGTCATCATATTTGCCAAGGTTCTCATCATTATTCTTTATGTAGAATTTACTCCCAAAGACTTTGAAGTGTTTAATTGAAGCAGGTCTCCCAAACCAAAGTTCATAGGGTGTCTTGTCACTTTGTGGTCTGAGGTGGGATTTATTAAGAACATGGACTACTGTGTGTATTGCTTCTACCCAGTAGGTTTGACCAATGTTCTTGTCATTCATCATTGACCTAGCCATTTCCTGCACTATTTTGTTTTGCCTCTCAACTACTAAATTTTGATGTGGAGTTCTTGGGATTGTGTATTCTCTCTTGATCCCATGCTTGTCACATAATTATTTGAAGTCACTTGACATAAACTCTCCTCCTCGGTCTGATCATACTGCCTTTAACCTCTTGCCTATTGAGTCTCAGTTAAAGCCTTAAATATTTTAAACTTTTCAAATGCTTCAGCTTTTTCTTTGAGAAAGGAAACCCAATTAAGTCTAGAGTAATCATCAATAATCAACATGAAGTAGTTTTCTTTCCCTGTGCCTTCCTGTATTGATGGTCCACATAAATCCATATGAACTAGTTGGAGTGGTTTCTCTGTTGAAGTAAAGGTCTTGGACTTAAATTGTGTCCTGTTTAGCTTTCCTACTTGGCAGGGTTTACACATTGAATCTTGGGGCTTTGATATTCTTAGAATATCTTTTACTGCCTCGAGATTTCTGAGTTTGATTAAGTGGTCAAAGTTTAGATGTCCAATTCTCCTATGCCATAACCAAATTTCATCATGTTTTTTTAGATGGCATTCTTCTCTATTTTCTTTCAGCACATATACATTATTTTTTGTCCTTATGCCTTTGGCCACCACTTGTCCTGAGTTTACAGACTTTATCTTGCAGTCCTTGGAAGTGAACACCACTTCACATCCTCTATCACACATTTGACTTACACTGAGTAGATTATGTTTCATCCCATCTACAAGTAGAACATCTTGGGCTTTTCCTTTTCCATTACTTAAACTCACCATCCATTTACTCTTTATTTTACCTGGAGCATCATTTCCAAAGGTTACGTTTCCTGATTTGCTTTCAGTTAGGGATAGAAACTTACCTTTGTCTCTCATCATCTGTTTGGAGCATCCACTATCTATATACCAAGGGTTCATTTTTCTTTGATCTCACAACACTAATCCACACTTGTCACTTTCTTTCTTCTTCCAAAACTTGACATTTTCAGCAGGGGAATTCAAATCTGGTTCATAGTTCTTTAATCGACAGTCAACAAATTTATGTCCATAGTTATGACAGATGTAGCATTCAATCTCATTGTTCAATAGGTCAAAATTATTGTTGCAGCGTTGTCTACTCATTGACTGTTGATTATTTCTTGACCTCCTTAGTTGCATGTCCCTAAACTTAGTTTGGCAATTTTTAATCTGTGAAGGTTTGTTATTTGGCTGCATCATTCTCTATTGTGGAAAGTATTTATTCCTTTGAAATATTAATTGCTCATGTCTAAGTCTTAAGGAACAATTTACCTCTTTGTGACCAAAGTTAGAACAATAGAAACAATAGCCATAGAAAAATTCTTTGTACCTGGAAAATGGTTGTCTTCTTTGAGAAAATTGATTTCTTCCATGCTGATAACATCTTTCAACAGGGAGCGCACTATTTATTTGTTCTACAGATTCATTCCTGGCACCTTTTTCCTTACTCGTCCTGGGCGGCTGATTGTCTTCCTTTGTTTCTGTAGGTTTGTTGTTGTCATTGGTTGTACATTTGACAAACTTGATGGGTTCTTTGTCTCTTGGATTGCCACTACTTGATCCCTCTTCATAACCCAAACCGGTTTTTAGCTTTGGATTCCTTTGCTGATTCAGAATGGTGGCTAATCCTTCTGAGACAAGGAGCTTGTTTTAATCCATGTAAATCTTTCTTCATCTTGCATACTAAGTTAGGGTTATTAGACAGTTCAAAACCCTCTGGTTTCTCCATATAGACTTCTTCATTTAAATCTCCATTTAGAAAAGATGACTTGACATCCATTTGATAGACTTTAAACCTTTTATGATAGGCATAGGTAAGAAATATTCTGATAGCTTCCAACCTTTCTACGGGCGCAAATGTTTCATCAAAATCTAGTCCTTCTATTTGAGCATAGCCTTTACAGACCAATCTTGCTTTGTTCCTGACAACTTGTCCCTGCTCATTCAACTTATTCTTATAGATCCATTTGGAACCAATGATATTTTTACCTTCCGGTCCCTGAACCATCTCCCATGTATTGTTTTTCTCAATCTGATCAAGTTCGTCATTCATTGCTTTAACCCAATGTTCATCTTTTCTAGCTTCATTAAAATTCTTGGGTTCAAGCATGGATATGAAAGCTATATGTGATTGTTTAGTGTTTTTGATTAGCTTTCTCCTGGTTTGTACACCTTTGTCTTTTTCACCAATTATCTGACTTGCGGGATGATTCTTTTGAGTGATTATGGAGGAGGAATTTGATGTTGTTTGTCGATTTGATTCTGTCTGCATGTGTGTGTCTTCGTCTGATTCAGATTCCTCATTTTCTTATTCTTGGACCTGTTCATCTTTAGCTCTAGCTGTGTCTTCTATAGAAGACTCATTTCTGTACACCTCTCTTGTTGGGATTCCTTCATCGACTTTCATATCAATACAGTCAACCATTTTATGAAGCCTCTTATTATAGAATCTGTATCCTTTACTGTTTGTAGCATACCCCAAGAAGATACCTTCATCAACCCTGTCATCATATTTGCCAAGGTTCTCATCATTATTCTTTATGTAGAATTTACTCCCAAAGACTTTGAAGTGTTTAATTGAAGCAGGTCTCCCAAACCACAGTTCATAGGGTGTCTTGTCACTTTGTGGTCTGAGGTGGGATTTATTAAGAACATGGACTACTGTGTGTATTGCTTCTACCCAGTAGGTTTGACCAATGTTCTTCTCATTCATCATTGACCTAGCCATTTCCTGCACTGTTTTGTTTTGCCTCTCAACTACTACATTTTGTTGTGGAGTTCTTGGGATTGTGTATTCTCTCTTGATCCCATGCTTGTCACATAATTATTTGAAGTCACTTGACATAAACTCTCCTCCTTGGTCTGATCATACTGCCTTTAACCTCTTGCCTATTGAGTCTCAGTTAAAGCCTTAAATATTTTAAACTTTTCAAATGCTTCAGCTTTTCCTTTGAGAAAGGAAACCCAAGTAAGTCTGGAGTAATCATCAATAATCAACATGAAGTAGTTTTCTTTCCCTGTGCCTTCCTGTATTGATGGTCCACATAAATCCATATGAACTAGTTGGAGTGGTTTCTCTGTTGAAGTAAAGCTCTTGGACTTAAATTGTGTCCTGTTTAGCTTTCCTACTTGGCAGGGTTTACACATTGAATCTTGGGGCTTTGATATTCTCAGAATATCTTTTACTGCCTCGAGATTTCTGAGTTTGATTAAGTGGTCAAAGTTTAGATGTCTAATTCTCCTATGCCATAACCAAATTTCATCATGTTTTCTTAGATGGCATTCTTCTCTATTTTCTTTCAGCACATATACATTATTTTTTGTTCTTATGCCTTTGGCCACCACTTGTCCTGAGTTTACAGACTTTATCTTGCAGTCCTTGGAAGTGAACACCACTTCACATCCTCTATCACACATTTGACTTACACTGAGTAGATTATGTTTCATCCCATATACAAGTAGAACATCTTGGGCTTTTCCTTTTCCATTACTTAAACTCACCATCCCTTTACTCTTTATTTTACCTGGAGCATCATTTCCAAAGGTTACGTTTCCTGATTTGCTTTCAGTTAGGGATAGAAACTTACCTTTGTCTCTCATCATCTGTTTGGAGCATCCACTATCTATATACCAAGGGTTTGTTTTTCTTTGATCTGACAACACTAATCCACACTTGTCACTTTATTTCTTCTTCCAAAACTTGACATTTTCAGCAGGGGAATTCAAATATGGTTCATAGTTCTTTAATCGGCAGTCAACAAATTTATGTCCATAGTTATGACAGATGTAGCATTCAATCTCATTGTTCAATAGGTCAAAATTATTGTTGCAGCGTTGTCTACTCATTGACTGTTGATTATTTCTTGACCTCCTTAGTTGCATTTCCCTAAACTTATTTTGGCAATTTGTAATCTGTGAAGGTTTGTTATTTGGCTGCATCATTATCTATTGTGGAAAGTATTTATTCCTTTGAAATATTAATTTCTCATGTCTAAGTCTTAAGGAACAATTTACCGCTTTGTGACCAAAGTTAGAACAATAGAAACAATAGCCATAGAAAAATTCTTTGTACCTGGAAAATGGTTGTCTTCTTTGAGAAAATTGATTTCTTCCATGCTGATAACGTCTTTCAACAGGGAGCGTACTATTTATTTGTTCTACAGATTCATTCCTGGCACCTTTTTCCTTACTCGTCCTGGGCGGCTGATTATCTTCCTTTGTTTCTGTAGGTTTGTTGTTGTCATTGGTTGTACATTTGACAAACTTGATGGGTTCTTCGTCTCTTGTATTGCCACTACTTGATCCCTCTTCATAACCCAAACCAGTTTTTAGCTTTGGATTCCTTTGTTGATTCAAAATGGTGGCTAATCCTTCTGAGGCTTTGATATTTGACATATTCTGATTATACAAGGCTTGAAACTTCTCCATCTCTTTCCTTGTTTTCACTACTTATTCTTCTAATGCTTCACATCTTTCCTTCTTTTTTGATAACTATCGTTTCAAAATGTCTTCGATTTTCTTTGCCTCTTCTAATTCTAGTTTTAGTAGGACAAGGTCTTCATCAGGTTCTTTACTGTCATTCTTGAACTATATCAGCAATTGTCTTTGCTTTTTGTTCTTGATTCTTAGTCTGTCAATCTCTTCCAGTGCACTGATCAGTTCTTCTTCCATGTCAACCACAACTTCTTCTTCATTAACATCACTCCCTATGTTGTTATTATCATAATCCTCTTTGGCCATAAGTATGAAGTCATTTAGTTTATATTCAATAGATGAATCATTGTCTTCATCATCTGAAGGATCATCATCAATGTTTACACAAAGACTTTTCTTCTTAAAGTTATTCTCTTTAAAGAAATTTTTGTGTTTGTACTTCTCCTCATCATCACATGTCTTATCCTTTCCTTTGTGGGGACATTTATTTGCAAAATGACCTATCCTACCACAGTTGAAACATTTGAAAGGCAGTTTACTGTATTTCCCTAATCCCTTCTTCAATTTCTTCACAAATTGTGCTTCAATTTCATCGGGCTCAGAATCCTCATTCTTGTATGCCTTAAATGATGCTTCTCTGGAGGTGGGTTTATCTTTAACTATTCTCATTTCATATGAAGTCAATGTTCCTAGAAGTTAATCAAACTCCAAGGTTTTTAAATCATTTAGTTCTTCTATAGTAGAGACCTTCAGATTGAACCTATCTGGGAGAGATCTCAAGATTTTCTGAACTAAAGAAGGTTCCTCAATTGTTTCACCAAGTTCTTTCATTGCATTTACCATTTCTTCTACTCTCATAAAGTATTTTCCAATACTTTCATCTTCTTTCATCTTCAATTGTTCAAATTGCATTCTGTAGGTTTGAAGCTTGGCATCCTTTACCTTCTCATTACCTTCATAACTGTTAATGAGTTTGTCCCACATTTCTTTGATAGTTCCTAGATGCATAACTTTTACGAATTTTGATTCTGCAAGCCCACTCAAGATAACATTCATAGCCTTATTGTTGAAGCTAAACTCTAGTTTGTCATCCTTATTTGCTAGTACAATTGGCTTTACATAACTAGTATCGACCACATCCCAAACATCTGCACCTAAAGCCATTATGTAGGTTCTCATTCTAACTTTCCAGAAGATAAAGTTTGTTCCATTGAATAGAGGGGCCTTATTGGTTGAATTTCCTTCATGGATTGACATGTTTAAGATCTAGGATCTACCTTTAGATAAAAGGGGTCGGCTCTGATACCAATTATTGCACAACTGAGAGGGAGGGGGTGAATCAATTGTTTACCAATCTTGAACAATTATACTTATTTTTAATTCTTTACAAAGCACTCAATGACAATCACAATTATGTAGGGCAATAAACAATAGCATATCCAGCATCAACCACACATATGAGATACACAGAGACAGATTTTCTTGAGGAAACCCATATAGGGTAAAAACCTCTTCTTCTTTATATGATAAGTAATATTTACATTCTTTACATTATCATACATATGAGCACCAACTCATAATGAGGCAACAACCTCTATTTTGCAAGTTGCTACTTGTTGAGAGCACCAACTCTCTGTTTTCTCTAGCACCAACTAGAAGGAAGCTACAACTCCCTGTGTTCAAGCACCCACTTAAACCTCTGAGGACACCAAGCCTCCCTAGTACCTCCCTACCACCCTGATTTATGAATATGAATTACTGAAACTTATTATAGTGATATAGTGTTCAACAACAACTTACCAGTCTCATCACTATTCTACAAGATTTCGCTGCTCTACCTTCCTCACTGTCTTCTTGCACGCATCCATTGCACTTTTCTATTCTTCTACCTCTTGTTCTTTCTGCACCATTCCCATTCAATGCAAATTTTTTCTTCTATCCATTTCAGCTGTTGCACTCCACCTCCTTCTTCACACATACATCGCACACCACCGAAACAACCCTGATCTCTTCTTTGTTCAACATTCTTATACTCTTTGTGCCTCTTATGCATGCCTTGTGTCCAATGGTTCTGCATACTTTGCATGTCGAGTGCTCTGCCTATTCATCATGGCAACTCTTAGTCTTCTCTATTTTTTAATCCCATGTGTCCATCATCACTGGGTGTCATAATCAAATTACTTCACATCACCAACATTTAAGATTCTTCATCTTCTATTACAGTCAAGCTCAACTACTCTGTTGCAGTTACAGGTTCCAACGCTCATCCAACTGTCAATCGCCTCCATGAACAGTCAGTGTTCTACTTGCAGATGCCTTGAGATTATTCACCTCCTTTGTCAATCACCCAGAAGTCTCTTCGAGTCCTCTGGCAGAAACCATCAGTGGTTTCTAGTAGTTACAGTGCGAACCTTGAAATAGATCCCAGCTATGCTATCTCTTTCCACTTACGTGACCATCGGCGGTAACCACCGACTACATAGACATTTCACCATTTCGACATTTCAGCATTCGACAATTCAGGATTCGTGTGATCAAGTGTCATGACACTCCCAGTCGCTATCCCTGAAATGGAGCTTGGTTGCACTAGCTCTTTCCTCCATCTTCCGTAGATGTGACCACTAGCTGTGACCACAGTCTTATTTGAAACTTCATTTCGTAATTTCCTGTTTCGACAATTTGGCATTTCGACACTCCTGTGTTAAAGTGTTTCATGTCTTCAACTCCCGGTATCTGGGACTCCAAAATGGAGTTATATCAATGGTTTTGTATTTCATCATTTCTCATTTTGACGATTCGACATTCCTGTGGTAGAGTTTCTTGACGTTCCATGTCGTTATCCCCGAAACTATGAAATCGAGCTTGCCGATTTGAGCTCTTCTCTACAGCTCTTCAATCTTTAGATCAACGGTCCACAATTTGTGATGATCAAATGACTATCCTTTGCCCCAGGACTTCATCCTTCAGGACTTTGGGGGAGTGATAGTGATAAAATGATCGAAGCAAAAACTTCCAGAGTGAGGTCAGTCTTGCGTCACTCGATGATGTGTTGTGACTTGAGTGGTTGCCACCTGTCACTCAGAATTTTGAATTCCAGTGGCCTGAAATGCCAAAACAACTTGACACTTGTTATTGTCTAATTGTGCCATGTGTCATGATCTTCCACCTGTCCTTTTTGACGTGGTCTGCCACATTCACCTTCTGGATCTGTCAGCCCAAATCCCTTCCTTATTTTGCATATCACGATTTCGACATTCTTGATGTGAAAGTTCCTGACACCTTCAAATCTCGATCTGCAAAACTCTGAAATGGAGTCAGGTCAGTTTTTTGGATTTTCACACTTCGCAACTTCGGGACTCCTGTGAGGAGTCTCGACACTTGACTTATCCATCTCCTGGTATCCAAAACTCCCTAATGAAGTCAGATCAGCGGTCCAGACCAAACCTCAATTTTATGGCTAAGGTTATTTCATGATTTCGCATATCACGAGTTTGGGACTGTTGTTGTGAGGGTCCTTGACATTTCCATCTCTTGGTATCCGAAATCCCAGTATCCGATAATCCAAAATGGATTCATATGAACATCACATCGACGTTTCACATTTCGTGACTTCGGGACACCTATAGTGAGAGTCCTTGACATCTCCATCTCCTGGTATCCGAAATCCCGATAGCCGAAACTTCAAAATGGAGTTTGACCAACACTTTGATATTACCATTCGATCATCGTTGCATTGTTTTTCTTCCTTTCCTACTTGTTTGCCATCAAATGAATAAGTACACCTTCGCACTACGTTCGAGTCTGCGTTAATTCCTCTTGAGCTTACTTTGTTCATGTTTTTCCATCGATGCATACTCTGATTTTGCCATCAATGACAAGCATACCTGCCTGTAAACATGCCAACAAAATTTTCACTTTCATGTGTCCTCTCTATTAGGAATTTTTTCAATCCTTCAATGATCTCCCTTTTTAAACCATCCATCTTAGTATCCATTATTTCCTCCAACTTAGCTTCCATTGAATCCATCATCCCTTGTAGTTCATCTTTTGTTATTGTCTTATTTTGTAAATCATTTATGTCCCTACGCATTTCTTCACCTTCATCAAGAGTCCAAGTATGAATGTTTGGAGGCTTATCTGGTGTAGAAGTTCCCATTTATGGTGGCATGTTGGCCAAGTATCACTTTAAACCTTGATTTTGAGGTGGTTCTGCTAGACAATCTTTCTTTTATTATATCTCCAAAATTTTGGCCCTTCTGGGCATGAAAATTTATTTTTTGTAGTTCTCTGATATTTCTTCTCTACAATGTCATAGGTCTGATCAAAATTGGATGTGCCAAGTGAAATTTATGGTAACATCCCCACAACTTGTTGATTTTTGGTCTTTCTAGGAGATCTCACTTGTATAGAGTGCCCCACACAAAATAATTGATATAAAATTTTGAAAATTGTACCAAAAATACTACAGACAACCCACTATCCAATGCAACTAGTATCACTCAATTTGGATACTCAATAAATAATTTATGATTGTTTTACCCAGAACACCTTCTTGTGACTAGTCAATAAGACTAGTCAAATACCCTATATTCTACAGGGTGTATCTACAGATGTAATATGACCTAGAATCTGAATTTTTTTTGCACAGATACCTTAATAATTTATATGAATATCCTATGGATTTCATAGTCTGAAACGATACATAAAAAATTTCATAGAGAAAATTCTGCGATGCCTAAATTCAGGATGATTCCAGAACCCTATTTTACACAGGCTATATCTCCAAAAGTATAAGGCCTCAAGAGATGAAATTTGAAACCAATGTACATTGCTCTGTATACTAAATATCATCCAAGGTGTCTCAGATGTAGTAGGGAAACCCCAATACCTCTAGCTTTGATACCAAATGTTAAGAACTAAATATCAAGATAGCATATAAAAACCTCATAATAAGTACTCAACGCCTTGAAAAAGACATAATTTCAGATAATAAGCCTCTTCGAGGGGGAAACCTTCTTATACACCACATAAATTTCCCAATACAAGATGATTCCAAATGAAAATGTCTCCATGGTATATATAGGAGACTAGGAGGTACAATTACAACTAATGGACCCAAGCCGACATAATAAAAAATAACATTACTAATGTAATATGCCCCAATTAAGGGTTAATGTGCCACTATTTAGGGCTTAACACAACATAAGTTCAACTCAAAACCACCTTTGTCAAGGCAAGATGAACCATAAAACAATCCATTCCCATGCAGAAAAATGAAACTATAAAAATAGTTTGCAACAAAGCTCCCAAATATACTTGGATAGCCTTGGAAGAGGGTATCGAAGAGAGGATTCCACCCTATATCCACTCCAAGTCTTGGAGGACCAAGCAACCAAGATGGAAAGAATATTCACAAACTGAAAAGGTATGCCGTAATATATTTGTTTTTTTTATGTTGCAATAAAATATGTCATAAGGCTAGCAATTTTTGGCACTCTAGAAGGAAAAACATGCCATGAAATAACTATTTCAAGTACTATAAATTCACTGAACATTGGGAGGCCAAATGTTGGAGGCTTAACTCAAAACTCCATCCCAAGAACCGAACAACCAAGAAAATATATTGGAGAGTCAAGTCCAAGGGAAAAGAGGAGTTTCTTGCACTAGCATCTCGAGGAGTAATGGTTGTCCACTAACCTATGGAATAAAGGAATGTCATATCTAGCCAGGATATGGACAACATGATTATGCCCAATGTAACCCCTATTCAACTCTTATCTTCCATCTTGTAGTGGAGGCACCCTTTCTTGGATATTTGTCGGAGGATGCTTGAAGGAAAATAAGAAGAAGATTGAAGGGAGTGGAAGCTTTTGGGGACCAAAATTATGCAAATGGAGATGTGTGATTAGATGTTAAGCCCTAATATTGGCTCATTAACCCTTAATTGTGGCATATTAGATTAGTAATGTTATTTTATTTATGTTGGCTTGCTCATTAACCCTTAATTGGGGCATATTAGATTAGTAATGTTATTTTATTTATGTCGGCTTTA
>ML785109.1:692016-713584 GCA_009831015.1 Picea engelmannii | reverse complement strand
TTATGTCGGCTTTAGGCCATTAGTTGTAATTATACCTCCTAGTCTCCTATATATACCAAGGAGACATTTTCATTTTGAATCATCTTGGACTTGAACATTTAAGTGGGGTAAAAGGAGGTTGCCCCCTCGAAGAGGCTCATTATCTAAAATTATCTCTTTTTCAAGGTGTTGAGTACTTTTCCTGAGGTTTTTCTATGCTATATTGATGTTTGGTTCTTAACATTAGAATTGGATCCTTGCCAAAATCTAATTGTAAAATTTTTAATAAACATTTAATTGTTTTTTTGACAAAGTTGAGGAAATGTCCAAAATTCACTTGGGAGTTGAAATGAACCATTGTGATGGTTGGAATCCCAAGGAATCCCATTAAAAATGAATGTTGTGGAGAAGAAGTGCACTCAATGGGGCAAATAGATGAGGAGGAAATGAATAAGGGCAGTCACATATATGAGATATCAAAGAAGCTATATGCTTGATGATTAAGAAGACACCGAGTCTATCCCATGTGAGTAAAGATTGTTTTTGAGCCATGGCCATCTGCAAATTTATTTCCACTGAGCATAAATACACTAAATTTGTGTATACCTCACCCTTTTGTAATCAATTTCCTACTTAATAAGATCAACACTCAATCTAGTTTTTCTAGTTGGGTTTCCAAGGTAAAATTTGTGTGTTTATGGTGCATTTAAAATATTTGTGGTTGATGAGTTGTTGTGACTAAGTGTTAAGTTTTGGTAAGTTAATTCAAACTCCATCACCAACTTACCCCTATTTAAATCAATGCATGGTGAGAAATGACACTTACAACCATGTGTTGTATCCCTGCTGGAATAAATATTGTGAATGGGTATGAGTTGTGACTATCACTTATAGGCGTTGAAATCTATTCCCAATGCTAAATCACCAATATTTGTTTTATTTTTGTATGCTATGTAAATGCACTAGAATAAATAATGTTACATATAAGCATGCATCTTGTCAGTTAAAGAATGAACATATGTGTGATTGGAGTTGTGTGTGCACATATAAGACTACAGAGTGTTGTCATTACAGAGTTGTTATTTTCTTGAATAGAGGCAAATGAATGGGCAAAGTGTTAGCTATTTGTTTTCACTAAATATAATATTGTATTAATTTCTATTGTATTTGACTAAGTGATGGGTTGTAACTGGCAGAACAAGAATTGTGAAAACATAATTGTTTTTATTTTTTGTTGTTTGGTCTTGGTTTTCCATAGAAAGTGAACCAAGCACTGAGCCAATCTATGAATAGAGTATTGTTTGTCTCTTGATGATTAGAATCTTACAAGTTTTGAACTCAAAGCTACACCCAAAACGAAGAACAAATTTTTATAGGCCATAGGTACCATAGGCCTACCGTTTATGGATCAATACATTGAATAAACAACTTGCTTATTAGGAAATACATTTTAATAATTATCTCAAAGTTAAAAAATGCATTTACTGAATATTTGTAATCATTTTATCCATTTTATGATAGTATAACAAATATTTTTACCACAACATTCATTTTGAATGAAATGGAGCACATAAGAGGTTTAAAATTTGAACGGTGGTTTCCTGGGTTGCTAACTTAGGTCTATAAGTTCCTTCTCTTATTCATTTTATTTTATTTTCGATATGATCACTTCACCACATATTCCAAAACCTCAACCTCTTAAGGGGAGGCCTAACAAAGACACACTAGAGAGTCTCTATGAACATATAGAATCATTAGAGAAAATGAGAGTTGAGAGAGAAGCGAAACTCCAAATAGAGTTAGAGGAAATGCTTGATACTAAATTTATATGGTTAGAAGAAAAACATTCAAACACATATATATAATAAAATATTAGGGTTCAAGACTCATTTGTAGAAAATGGAAGCTATAATACAATAAATGGAAAAATAAAAACAATCAATCTAAGAAAAATAGGTCGAAGAAAATATCAACATGAGGGATAGTGTTAATGAGATAAAGGAAAAGATAAGTAACAATTTGGCCCTAATTAGTTTGGAAAATAAATTGGATATGAAACTCATATAATTTATAGTTAAGGGAAAGGAAGAGTTGGTGTACAAATTGAAAATCTCCCTCTACGGTCTAAAGCAATCACCAAGGATGTGGTACAAAAATTTCGACACATACATCCTTATTTTGGGATTTGGGAGAAACAAAGCTGATCACTTCCTATATTCCAAGGAGGAAGGTGGGAATTTCATATATGTAGTTTTGTATGTCGATGACATGTTGTTGATTGGAAACAACATGATCCGGATTATTTTCGGCACGAAATGAGATCGGAGATATAATAAATAAATGCACAGTGATATCGCAGATATTCAATAATATAACAGAAATATAGCAGAGATGCAACCATAAACACAAAGATACAGTAATATACGATTTCTATTAATGAAAAAAATGTACAGAGACAGTAAAAATACAGAGTGAAAGGCTCGCTAGAATGGTGGCAACTTATCTCTGAGAAGAGATGTGATGGCTACTCGCATTCGCCAGAAGATGGTTACAATGAGGCTCTGAAGACCTTTTTACAATAAACAGGAATGCCAAAATCCTAGACATCCAAAAACCTAACCCTAGGAGATGAAGCGCCAAAAGTCATGTGGGCCCCGTTTGGGTAAGTGAGTACATCAACTTCCCGGGGTCATAACTTTCACATACAATCTCTGTTTTAGGCGTGTGATAGCTCGATGGAAAGTTATTGTAGAGGAGATTCATTTTGGGGGCTCATTAATGCATTTTAGTATAAATGAGAACCTCGATATCGAAAAACCTTCATTTGGGCCCTCAAAATGGCCCCGGAAGTTAAAAACTGCTAAAAATAGTAAATTGCCAAAATTGTCAGAAAATTGTTTTGAGTCAGTCAAAAAAGGTGGGTGGCCACCGATATCCACCTGGATCAATCCTCTCTCCTTAGGAAGAAATGGTCTCCATTGCGTTGAGTTCCCGGGGGAAAGGGAAAAGCATTTGCTGAATCTGCATCTTGGTGAGCTGCTTGACTTGCTGGAGACGCCACACTACTCAGTTTGTGGAATTTTGTCATGAACCTGTTGAGGCTGAGGCCGTTCAACAAGTCAGGCTACATGAGAGGGCGATGTGCAGAAGGAATCTTTTCACTTTGTTGCAACCTTGTCGACTTGCTTCTGTTTGATAGAAGGTACTTGGGGTGAGGCTGTGGTGGTTGCAGTGCCCTTTTGTTCTCCTTTTGAATAGATTGTGAAGAAGATAAATTTTGCAGTATGATATACTACCTTGCAACACTTTTTAGGTTGAACAATAGTTGGAACTACCTAGGGTATTTTGTAGAGATGACCCCCTAGAGAAACAATGACACTGCGGGGTCGATACTCATAAACAGCATGGCGCTTCCACATATATGGTTGGCCCAAGAGAACATCACAGACATCAAGTGGGGAAACATCACATAATACCTCATCCTTGAAGGGTTGTATGCCATATGAAAATCAACATTGTTGGCTGACATGAAGATCTCGTCCTTGGCAAAGACACCCTATGTTGTATGGTTGTGGGTGTGGTGTTGTCGACAATCCCAACTGTTTGATAACCTCTGCTGAGATGAGGTTCTTCTGGCTTCTGCTATCAACAACAAAATGCATTGGGGTCCCCTTCACCCACATCTATGAATGAAATAGGTGCTCCCCCTATTCAGGATATGTTGGTTGTTCTGGTTGAATTTTTGCGGTCGCAACAACAGTAGTCGTGTCCACGTCAATGATCTGTTCTTTACCATTATTTTCAGAATCAGATTCTAAATCAGGGTTCGGTTCTTTCTCTTTGATCTTGGCCACCAATGATTGTTTTGAGAGACATTCATTGGTATTGTGCTAGGGGATTTTGTGGAACTCGCACCATTTTTCGGTGTCCTTCTTTGTCTTCCCGTGACCCTTCTTTTCCGTGTCTTGGACTAGTTTTCATAAGACTGTTTGTTAGGGCCGTCTTTGTCATACTTCGGTTGTTGCGGATTTGCAGACCTGAACTCCCATTTATTCTGGTGCTTAAATTTCTTCTCGATTTTAACAGGATATCAGTAAGTAGCATCGAGTGATGAGATGTCCAGAAAATCCATTTCAGTTTGGATGTATCTGTGTAGAGCCCCATGGTATTTCAGAACCAAATGTTGCTCGGATTCTTTGCTACCCATCTTGGTGCACGAGGTATGGAAGGTATTGGTGAACTCTGAAACTACTTGGCCCATCTCTTGCTGCAGTGTGGTCCATCTCATGTACTATTTCTCATAGTTGCCAATAGGGTAATATTGTTCCTTTAACGCATCCACAAAAAAATCCCAAGTGGGATCGGCCCCGTATGTTCCATAATCCTCTGTGGAAATTTTCTCCCAATAAGTTTCCCACCAATGTTTGACATGAGGGAGAGCTTTAAGGAGTGCGAAGGTGATCTTTTATTTGTCGAAAAAATTGTTAACAGAAAAATAACCTTCTAGCATAGTTAACCATTTTTCTAGAGCTTCTGCATCTATCTGTCCTTCAAATACAGGAATATCAAAATTAACATGTACCTTGAAAGGCGAGGTGCCTCCAAAGTGGTCTCTTGATGAATATGTGCTTTCTATTATCAGTAGGCATTGAAGGATGCGGGAAAAATTCTCTATCATTTCATCCCTCTATCGCATGAGAGCTTTCTCAAGAAACATATTGATAGGATCGTCTACTCCGTTGTTTTTCTTTTCTTCCGCCATTGAGGGTTTCTTGGGTGTGCGAGAGAAATTGTCTTCAAGAGAGACAAGCTCTATACCGAACTTGCTATACTTGGACCTCATCGGGGACATGCACTGAATTGTTGCAGTTGCGAAAATAGTAGTGGGGTTCAACTCTTTCTCTTTGATCTTGGCCACCAATGATTGTTTTGAGTGACATTCATCGGTGTTGTGCTAGGGGATTTTGTGGAACTTGCACCATTTTCTGGTGTCCTTCTTTATCTTCCCGTGATCCTTCTTTTCTTGTGTCTTGTACTGGTTTTTGGGAGACTGTTTGTTAGGGCCATATTTGTCATACTTCGTTTGTTGTGGATTTCTAGACTGTAACTCCCGTTTGTTCTAGTGCTTAAATTTCTACTCGATTTTAAAAGCATATTGATATGCAACATCGAGTGATGAGATGTCTAGAAAATCCATTTCAGTCTAGATGTATATGTGTAGAGCCCCACGATATTACAGAACCAAATGTCACTCAGAGTCTTTGATACCCAGCTTGGTGTGTAAGATATGGAAGGTATTGGTGAACTCTGAAACTTCTTGGCCCCTCTCTTGCCACAATTTGGTCCATCTCATGTACTTGTTCTCATAGTTTCCAACAGGGTAATATTGTTCCTTTACCACATCCACAAAAAAATCCCAAGTGGGATCGGCCCTGTATGTTCCAGAATCCTCTGTGAAACTTTGCTCCTAGTAAGTTTCCCACCAATTTTTGACATGAGGGAGAGCTTTAAGGAGTGTGAAGGTGATCTTTTCTTTTTCGGAAAAATTGTGAACAGAGAAATAACCTTCTAGCAGAGTTAATCATTTTTCTAGAGCTTCTGCATCTATCTGTCCTTCAAATACAGGAATATCAAAATTAACTTGTACCTTGAAAGGCGAGGTGCCTCAAAGTGGTCGCTTGATGAATATGCACCTTCTATTATCGACAGGAGTTGAAGGATGTGCGAAAAATTCTCCATCATTTCATCCCTATGTTACGTGAGAGCTTGCTCAAGCAACACATTGATAGGATTGTCTGCTCCGTCGTTTTTCTTTTATTCCACCATTGAGGGTTTCTTGGGCGTGCGAGAGAGATTGGCTTCAAGAGAGACAAGATTGAGACCGATCTTTCTATACTTGGACCTCATCGGGGACATGCACTAAAAAAACGATCAAGATAAGTCTACTCTGATACCACTAATCCGGATTATTTTTGGCGTGAAATGAGATCAGAGATATAATAAAGCAATGCACATAGATATCGCAGATATTCAATAATATAACAAAAATATATCAGATATGCAACCATAAACACAGAGATATAGTAATACACGATTTCTATTAATGAAAGAAATGTACAGAGACTATAAAAATTCAAAGTGAAAGACTCGCCAGAATGGTGGCAACTTATCTCTGAGAAGAGATGTGACGACTACTTGCATTCACCAGAAGATGGTTACAATGAGGCTCTGAAGGCCTTTTTACAATAAACAGGAATTCCAAAAACCCTAGACATCCAAAAACGTAAACCTAGGAGATGAAGTGCCAAAAGTCATGTGGGCCCCGTTTGGGTAAGTGAGTACATCAACTTTAGAGGGTCGTAACTTTCGCATACGATCTTTGTTTTAGGCGTGTGATAGCTCGTTGGAAAGGTATTGTCAAGGAGATTCATATTGGGGGATCAATAATGCCTTTGGATATAAATAAGAACCTCAATCTAGAAAAACCTTCATTTGGGCCCTCAAAATGGTCCCGAAAGTTAAAAACTGCTAAAAATAGTAAATTGCCAAAATTGCCAGAAAACTATTTTGAGCCAGTCAGAAAAGGTGGGTGGCCATTGATATCCACCTAGATCAATCCTCCCTCCTTAGGAAGCAATGGTCTCCATTGCGTTGAGTTCCCTGGGGAGAGGGAAAAGCGTTTGCTGAATCTGCATCTTGGTGAGTTGCTTGCCTTGCCGGAGACACCGCGATGCTCAGTTTGTGGAAGTTTGTCACGAACCTGTTGACGTTGAGGCCATTCAACAAGTCGAGCTACATGAAAGGATGATGTGTAGAAGGAATCTTTGTGCTTTGCTACAACCTTGTCGACTTGCTTCTGTTTGATAGAAGGTTCTTAGGGTGAGGTTGTGGTGGTTGTAGTGTCCTTCTGTTCTCCTTTTGAATAGATTGTGAAGAAGTTAAATTTTGAAGTATGAGATACTACCTTACGACACTTTTTAGGTTGAAAAATAGTTGGAACTACCTCTGGTATTCTATAGAGATGACCCCCCAGAGAAACAATGACACTGAGGGGTCGAAACTCATAAACAGCATGACGCTTCCACATATATGGTTGGACCAAGAGGAAATCACAGACATCCAGTGGGGAAACATCACATAATACCTCATCCTTGAAGGGTTGGATGGTGTATGACAATTGACATTGTTGGCTGACATGAAGATCTCATCCTTGGTGAAGCCACCCGATGTTGTATGGTTGCGGGTGTGGTGTTGTTGACAATCCCAACTGTTTGACGACCTCTGCTGAGATGAGGTTCTTTTGGCTTCCGCTATCAACAACAAAATGCAGTGGGGTCCCCTTCACTCACATCTGTGAATGAAAAAGGTGCTCCCCCTCTTCATGATCTATTGGTTCTTCTGGTTGAATTGTTGTGGTCATGAAAATAACAGTGGGGTTTGCATCAATGATCTGTCCTTTACCATTACTTTTAGAATTAGATTCTAAATAAGGGTTAGGCTCTTTGTCTTTGATCTTGGCCACCGATGAATGAATTGAGAGACATTCATCTGTGTTGTTCCAGGGGATTTTGTGGAACTCGCACCATTTTTCGGTGTCCTTCTTTGTCTTCCCGTGACCCTTCTTTTCCTGTGCCTTGGACTAGTTTTCGGGAGACTGTTTGTTAGGTCCATCTCTACCATACTTCGGTTGTTGCGTATTTGCAGACCCAAAATCCCCTTTCTTTTGGTTCTTAAATTTCTTCTCGATTTTAACAATATATCAATAAGAAGCACCGAGTGATGAGATGTCCAGAAAATCCATTTCAGTTTGGATGTATTTGTGTAGAGCCCCATGGTATTTTAGAACCAAATGTCGCTCAAAGTTTTTGATACCCATCTTGGTGCGCAAGGTATGGAAGGTATTGGTGAACTCCGAAACTACTTGGCCCCTCTTTTTCCGCAATTTGGTCCATCTCGTGTACTGGTCCTCATAGTTGCCAACAGGGTAATACTGTTCCTTTACCACATCCACAAAAAAATCCCAAGTGGGATCGACACCATATATTCCAGAATCCTCTATGGATCTTTTCTCCCAGTATGTTTCCCACCAATGTTTGACATGAGGGAGAGCTTTAAGGAGTGCGAAGGTGATCTTTTATTTGTCGGAAAAATTGAGAACAGAGAAATAACCTTCTAGCAGAGTTAACCATTTTTCTAGGGATTTTGCATCTATCTTTCCTTCAAATATAGGAATATCAAAATTAACCTGTACCTTGAAAGGAGAGGTGCTTCCAAAGTGGTATCTTGATGAATATGCAAATTCTTTTATTGACAGACGTTGAAGGATGTGGGAAAAATTCTCCATCATTTCGTTTCTCTGTTGTGTGAGAGCTTGCTCAAGCAACAAATTGATAGGATCATCTACTCCGTCATTTTTATTTTCTTCCACCATTGAGGGTTTCTTGGGTGTGTGAGAGAGATTGTCTTCAAGAGAGACAAGCTCAAGACCGAGCTTTCTATACTCAGACCTCATCGGGGACATGCACTGAAAAAAAAATCAAGAGTAGCCTACTCTGATACCACTGATCTGGATTATTTTCGGCACGAAATGAGATCAGAGATATAATAAAGAAATGCACAAAGATATCGCATATATTCAATAATATGACAGAAATATATCAGAGATGCAACGATAAAAATAGAGATATAGTAAAACATGATTTCTGTTAATCAAAGAAATGTACAGAGACTATAAAAATACAGAGTGAAAGACTCGCTAGAATGGTGGTAGCTTATCTCTGAGAAGAGATGTGAAGGCTACTCGCATTCGCCAGAAGATGGTTACAATGAGGCTCTGAAGGCATTTTTACAATAAATGTGAATGCCAAAAACCCTATACATATAAAAAACTAACCCTAGGAGATGAAGCGCCAAAAGTCATGTGGGCCTCGTTTGGGTAAGTGAGTACATCAACTTCCCGGGGTCGGAACTTTCGCATACGATCTTCATTTTAGGCATGTGATAGCTCATTGGAAAGGTATTGTCAAGGAGATTCATTTTGGGAGATAAATAATATTGTTGGATATCACTGATAACCTTTATCTAAATAAAATTTCATTTGGACCCTCAAAATGGCCCCGGAAGTTAAAAACTGCTAAAAATAGTAAATTGTCAAAATTGCCAGAAAACTATTTTGAGCTAGTCGGAAAAGGTGGGTGGCCATCGATATCCACCTGGATCAATCCTCCCTCCTTAGGAACCAATGGTCTCCATTGCGTTGAGTTCCCAGGGGAGAGGGAAAAGAATTTGTTGAATCTGCATCTTGGTGAGCTTCTTGCCTTTCTAGAGACGTCGCACTACTCAGTTTGTGGAAGTTTTTCACGAACCTGTTTAGGTTGAGTCCATTTAAAAAGTCAGGCTACATGAGAGGACGATGTGCATAAGGAATATTTGTGCTTTGCCACAACCTTGGCGACTTGCTTCTGTTTGATAGTAGGTTCTTGGGGCGAGGCTGTGGTGGTTGCAGTGTCCTTATGTTCTCCTTTTGAATAGATTGTGAAGAAGCTAAATTTTGCAGTATGAGATACTACCTTGTGGAACTTTTTAGGTGGAACAGTAGTTGGGACTACCTCTGGGATTCTGTAGAGATGACCCTCGAGAGAAACAATGACATTGTGGGGTTGAGACTCATAAACAACATGGCGCTTCCACATATATTGTTGGCCCAAGAGAACATCACAGACATCCAGTGGGACAACATCACATAATACCTCATCCTTGAAGGGTTGGATGTCGTATGAAAATCAACATTGTTGGCTGACACGAAGATCTTGTCCTTGGCAAAGCCACCTGATGTTGTATGGTTCTAGGTGTGGTGTTGTCGAAAATCCCAATTGTTTGATGACCTCTACTGAGATGGGGTTCTTCTGGCTTCCGCTATAAACAATAAAATGCAGCGGGGTCCCCTTCACCCACATCTGTGAATGAAAAAGGCGCTCCCCCTCTTCAAGATCTATTGGTTCTTCTGGTTGAATTGTTGCGGTCGTGACAATAGTAGTGGGGTCAACATCAATTATATGTCCTTTACCATTATTTTCAGAATCAAATTATGAATTAGGGTTTGGATCTTTGTCTTTGATCTTGGAAACCAGTGATTTTTTTGAGTGACATTCATCGGTGTTGTGCCAGGGGATTTTGTGGAACTCACACCATTTTTCGGTGTCCTTCTTTGTCTTCCCATGACCCTTCTTTCCGTGTGTCTTGGACTAGTTTTCGAGAGACTGTTTGTTAGGGCCGTCTTTGTCATACTTTAGTTGTTGCGGATTTGTAGACCCAAACTCCTATTTGTTCTGGTGCTTAAATTTCTTTTCAATTTTAACATCATATCGATAAGAAACACCGAGTGATGAGATGTCCAGAAAATCCATTTCAGCCTGGATGTATCTGTGTAGAGCCCCACGGTATTTCAAAACCAAATGTCTCTTGGAGTATTTGATACCCAGCTTGGTGCACAAGGTATGGAAGGTATTGGTGAACTCCAGAACTTCTTGTCCCCTCTCTTGTCGCAGTATGGTCCATCTCATGTACTAGTCCTCATAGTTGCCAACAGGGTAATAATGTTCCTTTACCGCATCCACAAAAAAATTCCAAGTGGGATCAACCCCGTATATTCCAGAATCCTCTGTGGAACTTTGCTCCCAATAAGTTTCCCACCAATGTTTGACATGAGAGAGAGATTTAAGGAGTACGAATGTGATCTTTTCTTTGTCGGAAAAATTGTAAACAGAGAAATAACCTTCTAGCAGAGTTAACCATTTTTCTGGGGCTTCTGCATCTATTTGTCCTTCAAATACTGGAATATCAAAATTAACCTATACCTTGAAAGGTGAGGTGCCTCCAAAGTGGTAACTTGATGAATATGCACCTACTGTTATTAGTAGGTGTTCAAGAGAGACAAGAAAAACCTTCATTTGGGCCCTCGAAATGGCCCCGGAAGTTAAAAACAACTAAAAATAGTAAATTGCCAAAATTGCCAAAAAACTGTTTTGAGCCAGTCGAAAAAGGTGGGTGGCCACTGATATCCACCTGGATCAATCCTCCCTCCTTAGGAAGCGATGGTCTCCATTTCATTGATTTTCCGGGGGAGAGGGAAAAGTGTTTGCTGAATCTGCATCTTAGTGCCCTGCTTGCCTTGCTGGAGACGTCACGCTGCTCAGTTTTTGGAAGTTTTTCACAAAACTGTTAAGGTCGAGATCGTTCAAAAATTCGTGCTACATGAGAGGACGATGTGCAGAAGGAATATTTTCACTTTTCTGCAACCTTGTCAACTTGCTTCTGTTTTGATAGCAGGTTCTTGGGGTGAGGCTGTGGTGGTTGCAGTGTCCTTCTGTTCTCCTTTCGAACAGATTGTGAAGAAGCTAAATTTTGCAGTATGAGATAATACCTTGCGGAACTTTTTATGTGGAACAATAGTTGGAACTACCTCTAGTATTCTGTAGAGATGACCCCCTAGAGAAACAATGACACTATAGGGTCGAGACTCATAAACAACATGGCGCTTCCACATATATAGTTGGCCCAAGAGAACATCACAGACATTCGGTGGGGAAACATCACATAATACCTCATCCTTGAAGGGTTGGATGCCGTATGAAAATCAACATTGTTGGTTGACACGAAGATCTCGTCCTTGGCGAAGCCACCCGATGTTGTATGGTTGTGGGTGTGGTGTTGTCGATAATCCCAACTGTTTGCGAACTTTGCTGAGATGAGGTTCTTATGGCTTCCGCTATCAAAAATAAAATGCATCGGGGTCCCCTTCACCCACATCTGTGAATGTAAAAGGCACTCCCCCTCCTCAGAATCCGTTGGTTCTTATAGTTGAATTGTTGTGGTCATAACAATAGCAGTGGGGTCTGCGTCAATGATATGTCCTTTACAATTATTTTCATAATCAGATTCTGAATTAGGGTTTGGCTCTTTGTCTTTGATCTCAGCCACTGATGATTTTTTTGAGAGACATTCATCGGTATTGTGCCAGGGGATTTTGTGGAACTCGCACCATTCTTCAGTGTCCTTCTTTGTCTTCCCGTGACCCTTCTTTTCCTGTGTCTTGGACTAGTTTTCGGGAGACTGTTTGTTAGGGTCGTCTTTGTCATACTTTGGTTGTTGCAGATTTGCAGACTCGAACTCCTATTTTTTCTGGTGCTTAAATTTTGGCTCAATTTTAACAACATATCAATAAGCAGCACTAAGTGATGAGATGTCCAGAAAATCCATTTCAGTCTAGATGTATCTGTGTAGAGCCCCACGGTATTTCAGAACCAAATGTCACTCGGAGTCTTTGATACCCAGTTTGGTGCACAAGGTATGGAAGGTATTGGTGAACTCCGGAACTTCTTGACCCCTCTCTTGCCGTAGTGTGGTCCATCTCATGTACTGGTCCTCATAGTTGCCAATAGAGTAATACTATTCCTTTACTACATCCACAAAAAAATCCATTGTGGGATCGACCCTGTATATTCTAGACTCCTCTCTGGAACTTTTCTCCCAATAAGTTTCTGACCAATGGTTTACATGATGGAGATCTTTAAGGAGTGCGAAGGTGATCTTTTCTTTGTCGAAAAAATTGTGAACAGATAAATAACCTTCTAGCACAGTTAACCATTTTTCTAGGGCTTCTGCATCTATCTATCCTTGAAATACAGGAATATCAAAATTAACCTGTACCTTGAAAGGAAAGGTGCCTCCAAAGTGGTCGATTGATGAAGATGTGTCTGTTGTTATCGGAAGACGTTGAAGGATGTGGGAAAAATTCTTCATCATTTTGTCCCTCTGTCGCGTGAGAGCTTGCTCAAGCAACATATTGATAGGATCGTCTGCTCCGTCGTTTGTCTTTTCTTCCGCCATTGAGTGTTTCTTGGGTGTGCGAGAGATATTTTTTTAAAGAGAGATAAGCTCGAGACCTAACTTTCTATACTCGGACCTTGTCAGGGACATGCACTGAAAAAATGATCAAGAGCAGCCTGCTCTGATACCACTGATCTGGATTATTTTCGACACGAAATGAGATCAGAGATATAATAAAGAAATGCACTAAGATATCGCAGATATTCAATAATATAACAGAAATATATTAGAGATGTAACCATAAACACAGAGATACAGTAATACACGATTTCTATTAATGAAAGAAATGTAAAGAGACTCTAAAAATACAAAGTGAAAAAATCGCTAGAATGGTGGCAGCTTATCTTTGAGAAGAGATGTGACGGCTACTCGCATTCGCTAGAAGATGCTTACAATGAAGCTCTGAAGGCATTTTTACAATAAACAGGAATGCCAAAAACCCTAGACATCCAAAAACTTAACCCTAGGAGATGAAGCATTAAAAGTCATGTGGGCCCCGTTTGGGTAAGTGAGTACATCAACTTCCCAAGGTCGTAACTTTCACATACGGTCTTCATTTTAGGCCTGTGATAGCTCATTGGAAAGGTATTGTTGAGGAGATTCATTTTGGGGGCTCAATAATGGACCTAGAAGTTAAAATGGCCCCAGAAGTTAAAAACTGCTAAAAATAGTAAATTGCCAAAATTGCCAGAAAACTGTTTTGAGCCAGTCGGAAAAGGTGGGTGGCCACCGATATCCACCTGTATCAATCCTCCCTCCTTAGGAAGCAATGGTATTCATTGCGTTGAGTTCCCGAGGGAGAGGGGAAAGCATTTGTTGAATCTACATCTTGGTGAGCTGCTTGCCTTTCTGGAGATGTTGTGCTGCTCAGTTTGTGGAAGTTTGTCATGAACCTGTTGAGGTTGAGGCCATTTAACAAGTCAGGTTACATGAGAGGACGATGTGTAGAAGAAATCTTTTTTCTTTGCTACAACCTTGTCGACTTGCTTCTATTTGATAGAAGGTACTTGGGGCGAGGTTGTGGTGGTTGCAGTGTCCTTCTGTTCTCCTTTCGAATAGATTTTGAAAAAGCCAAATTTTGCAGTATGAGATACTACCTTGCATCTCTTTTTAGTTGGAATAGTAGTTGGAACTACCTCTGGTATTCTGTAGAGATGACCCCCGAGAGAAACAATGAAACTATGGGGTCGAGACTCATAAATAGCATGGTGCTTCCACATATATGGTTGGCCCAAGAAAACATCACAGATATCCAGTGCAGCAACATCACATAATACCTCATCCTTGAAGGGTTGCATTCCATATGAAAATCGACATTGTTGGTTGACACGAAGATCTTGTCCTTGGCGAAGCCACCCTATGTTGTATGGTTGTGGGTGTGGTGTTGTCGACAATCCAAACTATTTGATGACCTCTACTGAGATGAGGTTCCTCTGGCTTCCGCTATCAATAATAAAATGCAACGGGGTCCCCTTCACCCACTTCTGTGAAGGAAAAAGCGCTCCCCCTCTTCAAGATTTGTTGGTTCTTCTGGTTGAATTTTTGCGGTCGTGACAATAGTAGTGGGGTGTGTGTCAATGATCTGTCCTTTACCATTATTTTTAGAATCAAATTCTGAATCAGGGTTCGGCTCTTTGTCTTTGATCTCAACCACCAATGATTGTTTTGAGTGAAATTCATCGGTGTTGTGCCAGGTATGTTTGTGGAACTCGCACCATTTTTCGGTGTCCTTCTTTGTCTTCCCGTGACTCTTCGTTTCCTGTGTCTTATATTTTTTTTCGAGAGATCGTTTGTTAGGGTCATCTTTGTCATACTTCGGGTGTTGTGGATTTGCAAACTCAAACTCCCGTTTGTTTTGGTGCTTAAATTTCTACTCAATTTTAACAACACATCGATAAGCAGCACCAAGTGATGAGATGTCCAGAAAATCCATTTTAGTCTGGATGTATCTGTGTAGATCCCCATGGTATATCAGAACCAAATGTTGCTCGAAGTCCTTGATACCTAGCTTGGTGTGCAAGGTATGGAAGGTATTGGTGAACTCCGGAACTACTTGTCCCCTCTCTTGCTGCAGTGTGGTCCATCTCATGTACTAGTCCTCATAGTTGCCAACAGGGTAATACTGTTCCTTTACCGCATCCATAAAAAAATCCCAAGTGGGATCGGCCCCATATATTCCAGACTCCTCTGTGGAAATTTTCTCCCAGTAAGTTTCCCACCAATTTTTGACATGAGGAAGAGATTTAAGGAGTGCGAAGGTGATATTTTCTTTGTCAGAAAAATTGTGAACAGAGAAATAACCTTCTAGCACAGCTAAAAAAAATTCTAGGGCTTCTGCATCTATCTGTCCTTCAAATACAGAAAGATCAAAATTAACTTGCACCTTGAAAGGCGAGGTGCCTCCAAAGTGGTCACTTGATGAATATGCATCTTATTTTATTGGAAGGCGTTGAAGGAGGTGGGAAAAATTCTCCATCATTTCGTGCCTCTGTCGCGTGAGAGCTTTCTCAAGCAACAGATTGATAGGATCGTCTGCTCCATCGTTTTTCTTTTCTTCTACCATTGAGAGTTTCTTGGGTGTGCAAGAACGATTGTATTCAAGAGAGACAAACTCGAGACCCAAATTTCTATACTCGGACCTTGTCGAGGATATGCACTGAAAAAATGATCAAGAGAAGCCTGCTCTGATACCACTGATCCAGATTATTTTTGGCACGAAATGAGATCGGAGATATTATAAAGAAATGCACAGAGATATCGCAGATATTCAATAATATAACAGAAATATATAAGAAATGAAACCATAAACACAGAGATACAATAATACACGATTTCTATTAATGAAAGAAATGTACAAATACTGTAAAAATACAGAGTGAAAGACTCGCTAGAATGGTGGCAACTTATCTCTAAGAAGAGATGTGACGGTTACTTGCATTCGCTAGAAGATAGTTACAGTGAGGCTCTGAAGGTCTTTTTACAATAAACAGAAATGCCAAAAAACCTAGACATAAAAAAGCCTAACCCTAGGAGATGAAGCGCCAAAATTCATGTGGGCCCCATTTGGGTAAGTAAGTACATCAACTTCCCGGGGTCGTAACTTTTGTATACAATCTTTGTTTTAGGCGTGTGATAGCTCGTTGGAAAGGTATTGTTGAGGAGATAAATTTTGGGAGTTCAATCATGCCTTTGGCTATCATTGAGAATCTTGATCTCGAAAAACCTTCATTTGGGCCCTCAAAATGGCCTTGGAAGTTAAAAACTTCTAAAAATAGTAAATTGCCAAAATTGCCAGAAAACTATTTTGATCCAGTCGAAAAAGGTGGGTGGCCATCGATATCCACCTGGATCAGTCCTCCCTCCTTAGGAAGCAATGGTATCCATTGTGTTGACTTCCCGGGGGAGAGGGAAAAGCGTTTGCTGATTCTGCATCTTGGTGAGCTACTTGCCTTTCTAGAGACGTCGCGTGCTCAATTTATGGAAGTTTGTCACGAACCAATTGAGGCTGAGGTCATTCAACAATTCGGGCTACATGAGAGGACGATGTGCAGAAGGAATATTTTCGCTTTGTTGCAACCTTGTCGACTTTCTTCTGTTTGGTAGAAGGTGCTTGGGGCAAGGATGTGGTGGTTGCAGTGTCCTGTTCTCCTTTTGAACAGATTGTGAAGAAGCTAAATTTTGCAGTATGAGATACTACCTTGCGGCACTTTTTAGGTGGAACAGTATTTGGAACTACCTCTAGTATTCTGTAGAGATGAACCCCTAGAGAAACAATGACACTACGGGGTCGAGACTCATAAACAGCATGGCGCTTTGACATATATGGTTGGCCCAAGATAACATCACAGATATCCAGTGGGGAAACATGACATAATACCTCATCCTTGAAGGGTTGGATGCTGTATGACAATTGACATTGTTGGCTGACACGAAGATCTCATCCTTGGCGAAACCACCCAATGTTGTAAGGTTGCAGGTGTGGTGTTGTCGACAATCCCAACTATTTGACGACCTCAGATGAGATGAGGTTCTTCTATCTTCCACTATCAACAATAAAATGAAACGGGGTCCCCTTCACCCACATCCGTGAATGAAAAAGGTGCTCCCCCTCTTCAGGATCTGGTGGTTCTTCTAGTTGAATTGTTGTGATCACGACAACAGCAATGGCGTCTACGTCAATGATCTGTCATTTACCATTATTTTTTGAATCAGATTCTGAATCAGGATTCGACTCTTTGTCTTTGATCTCGGCCACCAATGATTGTTTTGAGCGACATTCATCGGTGTTGTGCCAGGGGATTTTGTGGAACTCACACCATTTTCCAGTGTCCTCTGTCTTGCTGTGACCCTTCCTTTCCTGTGTCTTGGACTAGTTTTCGAGAGACTGTTTGTTAGGGACGTCTTTGTCATACTTCGGTTGTTTTGGATTTGCAGACACAAACTCCCATTTGTTCTGGTGCTTAAATTTCTATTTGATTTTAACAACATATCGATAAGAAGCACCGAGTGATGAGATCTCAAGAAAATCCATTTCAGTCCGGATGTATCTGTGTAGAGCCCCACGGTATTTCATAACCAAATGCCACTCAAAGTCTTTCATACCCAGCTTGGTGCGCAAGGTATGGAAGGTATTGGTGAACTCCAGAACTGCTTGACCCCTCTCTTGCCACAGTGTGGTCCATCTCATGTACTGGTCCTCATAGTTGCCAACAAGGTAATAATGTTCCTTTATCGCATCCACACAAAAATCCCAAGAGGGATCAGCCTCGTATATTCCAGACTCCTCTGTGGAACTTTTCTCCCAGTAAGTTTCCCACCAATGTTTGACATGAGGGAGATCTTTAAGGAGTGCGAAGGTGATCTTTTCTTTGTTAGAAAAATTATGAACAGATAAATAACCTTCTAGCAGAGTTAACCATTTTTCTAGGGCTTCTGCATATATCTATCCTTCAAGTACAGGAATATCAAAATTAACTTGTAACTTGAAAGGCGAGGTGCCTCCAAAGTGTTCGCTTGATAAAGATGTGCCTAACTTTATTGGCAGGCATTGAAGGATGTGGGCAAAATTATCCATGATTTCGTCCCTCTATCGTGTGAGAGCTTGCTCAAGCAACAGATTGATAGGATCGTCTGCTCCGTTGTTTTTATTTTCTTCCGCCATTGAAGATTTCTTGGGTGTGCGAGAGATATTGTATTCAAGAGAGACAAGATCAAGACCGAACTTTCTATACTCAAACCTCATCGAGGACATGCACTGAAAAAACGATCAAGAGCATCCTGCTCTGATACCACTGATTTGGATTATTTTCGGCATGAAATGAGATCGGAGATATAATAAAGAAATGCACAGAGATATTGTAGATATTCAATAATATAACAGAAATATATTAGATATGCAACCATAAACACAGAGATACAGTAATACACAATTTCTATTAATGAAATAAATGTACAAAGACTGTAAAAATACAGAGTGAAAGACTCGCTAGAATGGTGGCAGCTTATCTCTGAGAAGAGATGTGACGGCTACTCGCATTCACCAGAAGATGGTTACATCGAGGCTCTGAAGGCCTTTTTACAATAAACAGGAATGCCAAAAACCCTATATATCCAAAAACCTAACCCTAGGAGATGAAGCGCCAAAATTCATGTGGGCCCCGTTTGGTTAAGTGAGTACATCAACTTCTCAGGGTCGTAACTTTCACATACGATCTCATTTTTAGGCGTGTGATAGCTCGTTGGAAAGGTATTTTTGAGGAGATGCATTTTGGGGGATAAATTATGATTTTGGAAATCATTGAGAACCTCGATCTCAAAAAACCTTCATTTGGGCCCTCAAAATGGCCCCGGAAGTTAAAAACTGCTAAAAATAGTAAATTGTCAAAATTGCCAAAAAATTGTTTTGAGCCAATTGGAAAAGGTGGGTGGCCAAAGATATCCACCTGGATCAATCATCCCTCATTAGGAAGTAATGGTATCCATTACGTAGAGTTCTCGGGGGAGAGGGAAAAGCGTTTGCTGAATCTACATCTTGGTGAGTTGCTTGCCTTTCTGGAGACGTCGGGCTACTCAGTTTGTGGAAGTTTGTCATGAACCTGTTGAGGCTAAGGCCGTTCAACAAGTCGTGATACATGAGAGGATGATGTGAAGAAGGAATATTTGCACTTTGTTGCAACCTTGTCGACTTTCTACTATTTGATAGAAGGTGTTTGGGGTGAGGCTGTGGTGGTTACAGTGTTCTTATGTTCTCCTTTTGAATAGATTGTGAAGAAGCTAAATTTTGTAGTATGAGATACTACCTTGCGGAACTTTTTAGGTGGAATAGTAGTTGGAACTACCTCTGGTATTCTGTAGAGATGACCCCCCAGAGAAACAATGACACTGGGAGGTCGAGACCCATAAACATTATGGCACTTCCACATATATGGTTGGCCCAAGATAACATCACATACATCTAGTGGGGAAACATCACATAATACCTCATCCTTGAAGGATTAGATGTCGTATTACAATCAACATTGTTGGCTGACATGAATATCTCATCCTTGGAGAAGCCACCCAATGTTGTATGGCTGTGGGTGTGGTGTTGTTGACAATCCCAATTGTTTAACAACCTCTGCTGAGATGAGGTTCTTATGGCTTCCACTATCAACAACAAAATGCAGTGGGGTCCCCTTCACCCACATATGTGAATGAAAAAAGAGATCCCCCTCTTCAGGATCTATTGGTTCTTCTAGTTGAATTGTTGTGGTCGCGACAATAGCATTGGGGTCCGTGTAAATGATATGTCCTTTACCATTATTTTCAAAATTAGATTCTGAATTAGGGTTCAACTCTTTGTCTTTGATCTCGGCCACCAATTATTGTTTTGAGTGACATTCATTAGTGTTGTGCTAGGTACTTTTGTGGAACTCACACCATTTTCTGGTGTCCTTCTTTGTCTTCCTATGACCCTTATTTTCCTGTGTCTTGGATTAGTTTTCGGGAGACTGTTTGTTAGGGCCATCTTTGTCATACTTCAGTTGTTGCAGATTTTCATACCCGAACTCCCATTTGTTCTGGTGCTTAACTTTCTTCTCGATTTTAACAGCATATCAAAAAGCAGCACCGAGTGATGAGATGTCCAGAAAATCCATTTCATTCTGGATGTATCTGTGTAGAGCCCCACGGTATTTCATAACCAAATGTCGCTCGGAGTCTTGAATACTCAGATTGATGCATAAGGTATGGAAGGTATTGGTGAACTCTGGAACTACTTGGCCCCTCTCTTGCCGCTGTGTGGTCCATCTCATGTACTAGTCCTCGTAGTTTTCAATAGGGTAATATTGTTCCTTTACCGCATCCACACAAAAATCCCAAGGGGCATCGGCCCCGTATATTCCAGACTCCTCTTGTTACACATCAAAATTACTCACTTTGATAGTGTCGCAAGTGTCGTCATTACAAGGTTGCAAGTGTCGCATTTTTCTCACAAGGTCGCAAGTGTTCTATGTTGCTCACAAGTGTCGCAAATGTAAAATCAAAGCATACTACCATGATGCCTATGTCGTGCCCATAACGACATAATAAGGATACTTGAAACAACTCAAACATCTGATTTGGAAGAGGAGAAATGAGTCAACAAGCTTGCAAAGCTTTTGCCACCTGAAAGCACCTAAAAAACTGAGTTTTGGAGAGGAGCGCTCCCCCTTACACTATCTCGGAGCGCCGGCACTCCCCCATACATTGTCAGGGAGCGTTATAACGCTCCCAGGCCCTTTTGAGGGAGCGTTATAGATTTTGAGGGCGCCAACGCCCCCTAAAGCTTACTAGGGAGCGCTACAACGCTTTGATGGCCCTTTTGAGGGAGCGCTACCTATTCTGGGAAGTTGTTGAGCTGTTGAGATGAATGGGGGAAGCGTCTTTTCATTCTTGGAAAGTAGTTGAGCTCGAATCCTTGGTCCAGCCATGATCCTAGGGCAGATCCTCAACTGAAGGAGGAAAATCCTCAACCTCCCCAAGGATATCTCAAGATTGTTGAGCCTCTCCAAGGCTATATAAGAAAGCTTTCTAATGGTGAAAAAGGGGAGGAAAATTAGAGAATGTCAAACTTATGATCTCATAAGTGAGACAAGACTGCAAAATGAAGAATCATACCAAACTTATGATCTCATGAGTGGTATGGAAAGGGGGGAATTAAATATGTGAAACTTATGATCTTGGAGGAAATTTGCAGTCAGCTAGAGAAGAGCCATCAGTGTAGCTACTGCCATCCAGGTTGTGGATCTTTCAGGCAAGGGTTAGACGAAGAGGACCTGACGAAGCTGTCGCATTCGCATCTACGATTGTAAGTACTGTTGTCGTTATTCTCATTAATATGACATGCTTGGCATGTTTCTTTCTAGGTCGTGTCTAATGTTACATGAACTTATCATTCAGTGATAGATCTGTTTTCAAGCTAATTTCAATAGAGTAGGAAGTGGTCGTATCTTGTTTTGTCCACAAACCTCAGCGAGGAGCAAAGGATTAGAGCGCAACTCGGAGCGTGCAGGGACAAACGTCGGTTAAGAGGTACTTCCGTTACTCTTCCTTCTCATGCATTAGGCTTAGATAGATTCGAAAGAAATTCAGTGTCCATGATAAGCACTTTTCTGTCTAGGGTTAAGGTCAAACCTTAGAGGTCGATCTACTTGTCCGCAGGCAGATTTTCCTACAACAGAAA
>ML785109.1:661560-671577 GCA_009831015.1 Picea engelmannii | reverse complement strand
TACAGAGTGAAAGACTCGCTAGAATGGTGGTAGCTTATCTCTGAGAAGAGATGTGAAGGCTACTCGCATTCGCCAGAAGATGGTTACAATGAGGCTCTGAAGGCATTTTTACAATAAATGTGAATGCCAAAAACCCTATACATCTAAAAAACTAACCCTAGGAGATGAAGCGCCAAAAGTCATGTGGGCCTCGTTTGGGTAAGTGAGTACATCAACTTCCCGAGGTCATAACTTTCGCATACGATATCCATTTTAGGCGTGTGATAGCTCGTTGGAAAGGTATTGTCGAGAAGATTCATTTTGGTGGATCAATCATGCCATTAGATAAAATTGAGAACCTATATATTGAAAAACCTTCATTTGGGCCCTCAAAATGGCCCTGAAAGTTAAAACCTACTAAAAATAGTAAATTGCCAAAATTGCCAGAAAATTGTTTTGAGCCAGTCGAAAAAGGTGGGTGGCCACTGATTTCCACCTAGATCACAACATGGACACAATAAAAGAGGTGAATATTAATCAATCCTCCAAGTTTGACATGAATGATCTCAATGAAACTAACTTCATTCTAGGAATGGATATTAAGGGAGATTGAGCCACTAGAAAGCTCTGGTTGAATAAGATGAAGTATATTGAAATAGTTCTGAAATGATTCAACATGCATGATTTCAAACCAATGAAGGTGCCAATTTTCGTGGGAGCAAGGCTTACTGCTAAATAGTGTCCAAAGACACAGGAATAAATAGAGGACATGGAATGTGTTCCCTATGCAAGTGTTGTTGGTTGTCTAATTTATGTGATGGTCTGCACTCGACCAAACATTTCCCATGCAATGGGAGTGTTGATAAGGTACATGTCGAAACCTAGAAAGGAGCACTGGAAAAATGTCAAGAGAGTATTGAGGTATTTGTGTGGCACAAAGGACTATGCTATATGATACGAAGGAAGACCTGAAGGTGACAGTGGTAAATTAAATGTACATTGATTTTTCGATGTCGTCTGGGCTATAAATCTTGCTCAATAGGGATAGACAAATGAATATATATTCAAGATGTTCGGTGGAGAGATAAGCTGGATGGGTAAGTGATAAACGGTCATAGTCTTGTCAACAAAAAAAGATGAATACATGGTGTCCACTCATGGAAGCAAAGAAGTGGTATGAATGCAAAGGTTGTGTTCAGAAATCAAGTTTGAGTAGAGAGATATGAAGGTAATTTACTGTTTAAAAGCGCAATATTTCTAGCAAAGAACTCTTCTTATCATTCAAATACTAAGCACATTGATGTACAATACCATTTCGTAAGAGACACGGTGGAAAGTAACAAGGTGCTACTGGAGACATGTTATAAAACATAGTAGACTCATTGACCAAGTCTGTGAGTGTTGTGAAGTTCTCTTGATGCAGAGAGGCAATGAGCATTGATACTTTGGGTCTATGAACGAAAGTTCAAGAATCTCTTATTTCAGAAAAGAAGACAACAAGTGGGAGAATGTTGGTTTTTTATATTCTTTGCAATGAAAGTCGAGTCGAGGTGAATTGAATGATGGTCGAAGGTCAAGGTGGATCGACAACAATTGAAGTCGAGGTGGATCGACAACAATTGAAGTCGAGGTGGATCGATAAAAAGTTGGAGGTCGAGGTGAGTTGGAAGGGTAAAGTCGAAGTCAAATATGTCGACTACAATTCAACTAATAAGAGGTCGAAGTGTGGGCATGAGACGACTGACTAGACAATGAATGAAGGTCGACTGGTAGTTGACTAGTAATACAACTTGGAGTCGATTGTAACAAAATCCTAGGATCTGCGGGATTTGTAGCCAATGATATGCATGGATATGTAACCTGTTTTTGGAACCAAGTATTTAGGGTTTTTCCATTTTTAAATCCTGTAAAGAGGCATTTTGTAAGGTCATAAATCCTAATGCAAAATATGCTAATGCATGTGTAAATCGTAGGTTGTTAGTCATGTAGATGTAAGTTGAATTGGCTACATGGTTGTTCTTGCACAGGAAAGAGGGTGGTGTCGATTGTATATTAGGTGTGGACCAAGGTTATACATGTAACCTTTTATTCAGATTGAATAAGACAACAAGAGAGAAGAACGCTCAAGGAATGTTGGTTTTCTCGGTTTGGGTTTCCAGGGTAAAATATTTGTGTATTGTGTGATTGCTTTATCATTTACGTTCTTGATTCAATTTTTCTTCTCTTCTGCTAGGTTTCAATGTGGAAGTGTATCTCATTTCTTGACATTAGTTTCTTGTATAGCCTAGGATCCATCAAATATGAATCTTAAGTGATCACCTTCTTCAAATTGGTAACCATAGGTGTAGCCACCAGTCTACAGTCCTCCATCCTAAATCTCCTCAAGATATCTACTACATACTTCCCTTAACCAATGAAGATCTCACATGATACCTGCAATACCTATAACGCCAATAAATGATGCATCAAGATGATTTCCTTGATCTCGAGCTCATTAGCCAAATTTTCTTTGCACCTTACAATAATTTCCTTTGCACCTGTGACAAAACAATCATCAATGTATATAAACAAGATGAGTGGATCTACCCCAACAAGTATGAAGTACAAGTTAGGATCCACCTCACTCTTGGTAAATCCTATACTCAGCAAGTATCCATCAATCCTAGAATACCATGTGTTGGGTGCATGTTTGAGTCCATACAAGGCTTTATTAATCCTACACACATAAGAATCCCTCCCATGTACCTCAAATTCCTGAGGTTTCTCTATGTATACCTCCTCCTCAATGATCCTGTTGAGGAAAGTTGTTTTCACATCCATATGATGTAACCTCCACCCCATAACTAAAGCAATATAAATAAAAACTTGAATAGAATCATACCTGGTGACTGGAGTAAATGTCTCCTCATAGTACACTCGCTCTTTCTAGGAGAATCCTCTTGCCACAAACCTCACCTTGAACTTCTTTATGATACCATATGCAACATGCTTGATCTTGTAGAGCTACTTGGAACTCACAACTGACTTCCCCTCTGGTCTCAACACTATGTCCCAAACATCATTCCTCATAATAGAGGTGTACTCCTCTACCATGGAATATTGCAATAGCTACTGATATGATACTTCCTAAAAACTAGAAGGCTCAACATCAATGATTCTACACATAAGAACCATATAGTTCATAAACTTATTTGGAGTCCTACACTCTCTAAAATCACTCCTAGGAGCCTCACCAACATCCTTCAATGTCTGTAATAGCCACTTGGGTCTTCTAACAGTACTGGAAGGGGATAAATTCTCCTCCCCACATGAATTATGAACTGTTGATTGTTTCTCATCCTTCATAGATTGTTGCTCCTTATCCCATATCACTACTAGTGACACTTGAAATCTCCTTGATGCCAATTTCTCCTCGAACTTAACATATCTTCTCACAACTATATTTCAATGCACTACAATGAAGATCCTATAAGCATTTGAGGTCTCATTTTACCCCAAAATTATACCATTCTTTCATGAAGGCTACAACTTCTTCCTCTTCTCCATAGGCACATAGATGCAGACTGGAAAACCAAATATCCTGAAATGACCAATCTCTAGCTTCAATCCTGAGAAATCCTCCTCCAGAGTCTCGTCCACCAATATCTTGTGAGGACTCCTATTCTTCAAACATATCATTGTGTTACACACCTATGCCCAAAGAACCATAGGAAACTCCTGGTCATGTATCATATCCCTAGAAGAATTTATGATGGATCAATTCTTTCTCTCTGCAACCCCATTCTACTGAGGGTTGTATGAGACTATCAAATCCCTATTGATCCTTGTTTCCTTGTAGAAATCCTTGAAGTTATTGGAGGTGTACTCTCCCCCATTGTATGACCTCAAGACGTTAATATTCTTTCATGTTTGGTTCTCCACCTGAGCTCTAAACGTTTGAAACCGACTAAAGGCCTTATCCTTGGTCTTCATAAATAAGATCCATTTTTTCTTGGAATAGTCATCAATACAATTCACATAGTATGACAATCCATGTATTGATGCTACTGAAATCATCCCACTCACTTCTGAATTGATAATATCCAATATCCCCTTGGACCTACTCTTGTTGTTAGGAAAAGAAGCCTTGGCATTCGTTCCAAGTGCACACCCTCTACACACTCCCTATTTCTCAATACTAAACTATTGAAGACCTATAACAATCTTCCTCATATTCAAAAATTCTTTGTAGTTTATATGTCCTAACCTCCTGTGCCACAAATCACATAGGTTTTCACTATCATGTACAAATTCTTGAACAAGATTTCCCTACAACCTGTACAAAGTTCCCTCTCTAACCCTAATGACCACTGTGATGTTGAGGCTAGCTTTCTCTGGATGCATGAGTAATTTCCCTCTCTAGAAAGTAATGACAAAATACATGTCCTCCATAGCTGAGATTGAAATCAAATTCTTCTTCAAACCTGGTACGTAAAGCACATCATGGGCATCAAATAGACCTCTTAACTCAAGCTAGAACATAATTGTTCCCTTTTCCTTCACTACATACTTGGAATCATCAACAAGTTTCCCATGAACATCTGAGTCCCTCTCCATCAGAATGCTAAATAGATCATGTGCTTATGTCATATGATTAGATGCATCACTATCCAAGAACCTGACACTCTTCATAGTTGTGCTGGTAGAAAAGAAACTAATGAGTAATCCTGCTCAAACTTTACTGCAAACTGATCAAGTTGCATCTCTACCGATGCTACTGTCTACATATTTCATGTACCTTACTTCTTTTATGGACACTGAGATTCATAATGTCCATTCCTATGACATGAGAAGCACTTCATTTTACTTGAGTCCTTCTTCTTCCCTGTCCGTGATGATCGTCCATCACTGTCACCCTTCTTGCTAGAACCCTTTTCTTTTCCCGTCTTTTTCCTACTGACAAGAGTGAAGTCCTCCTCACTACCTCCCTGCTTGTTTCTCTTAGAATCTTCCCAAGTATCTTCTTGAATGTAATCATCCCAAAGTCTCTGCTAATCTCAGAGTTTCTCCTCAGCATAGACTCCCTTGAAAAATGGTTCCCATGACTTGGGAAGACCATTTAGTAACACATTCATGACCTCCTCTTCCTTCTTTTTATCGCCTATGGATGCAAGTTGTGTTAAAAAAAACAGGATCGTGGAGAAATAAAATAAAACAAATGTGGAAATAAAACAAAGAAGATACAAATACAATAGAGACACAATTATACGTGGTTCACCCAGTGTGGGCTACATCCACCAGAGAAATTTCCAGGTCCTTCCTTTATTATTATCCAACAAATGAAGGGATACAACCTGCAACACAGTCATTGTAACTTCCTCTTCTTTCTCTCACAATCTCCTCACTCAGAATACAATATTCACTGAGATACATAGATGCAATACATTTCCCTCATAAACAAGGGTTTCCTTCTAGGGAAAAAAACCCTAACATAAATTCTATTGTTATATCTGTGACCTTATAATGAATGGTCCTTATTTACAATGAATTTACAATATACATTTACAAGGAAATTTTTCCTTTGTGGGCTTCATTGTCGAACCCCCATCAGGGAACGCTATCCCTCAAACCCCCATTGGGGGCCTGCTTGCCCCCGGATCCCCTAGCTGGGGGGATAGCCTCCCCAGACCCCGTAGGGGGGGTAACCCCCCCTACACTCCCCCGTGTGGAGGAATGTACATTCTTCTAGGGTGTAAAGTCTTCATGGGGTATAAACACGGCTGAAAAAAAAAGACCTCTAAATCAGAAAGATAGTCAAACTCCACAACCAAAAATCTCCCACTTTGAGACTAATCTCAACAACTCCACCGTCATTGTATCTACTGGACTATGATCCTTCTTGGACCTATAAAATTTCTCATCTTCACCTTCATGCTTGAAGATCAACTGAAACTGCGCAGGAACTCTGTTTCTCCCTGGTTATTCCCTTTGTTAACATGTCTACAAGATTCTAGCTAGTGTGTATCTTTTCCAAATTCAATTGTCCATATTCTAAGAAGGATCGTAAGAAATGGTACATGAGTTGTATATGCTTAGTATTTGAATGGAATTTTGAGTTCTTTGCAAGATGAATGACACTCTCACTATCATAGTACAACCTTCTATCCTCATGCTTCTTTCCCAATTCCTTCATAAACCTCTATAACCAAATAATATTTTTAATAGCCTCTGTAGTAACAACATACTCTTCTTCTTTTGTTAAAAGTGAAACAACCTTTTGTAGTTGCGAAATCCAACTTAATGTTGTTCCACCTATAGTAAAAACATACCCTGTGGTGATCCTCCTGTTATCTTTATCACCTGCCATATCTGAATCAACATATCCCTGTAGAACAGTGTATGAACCTCCAAAACATCATGCATGGGTAGAAATACCTCTCAAATACTTAAGAATCCACTTTACTTCCTCCCAATGTTCTTTACTTGGACTGTTAATATATTTGCTCACAACTCCCACTGCAGGTGCAATATCTGGTCTTGTGCAAACCATCTCATAAATCAAGATGCCAATTGTTGATGAATAAGGGACCTTTGACATGTATTCTATCTCCTCCCATGTCTTGGGACACATTTCCCTAGTTAATTTGAAATGGATGGAAAAAGGTGTACTAACTAGTTTTGCATTCTGCATTCTAAACCTCTCCAACACCTTCTCTATGTACTCACCCTGAGACAATGTCAATTTGCGATTTTTCTTGTCTCTTGCTATTCTCATACAAAGGATTTTCTTTGTAGCACCCAAATCCTTCATCGCAAATGAATTAGCTAATTTATTCTTGAGCACATTTATATCCTGCATATCAGACCTTGCAACAAGCATGCCATCTACATACAATAGCAAGATAATATAGTTTCCATTTTCTAGCCTTTTAAAATAAACACAGTGATTGGAATGGCATCTACTATAACCTTGTTCTATCATAAACCTATCAAACTTAAAACACCATCATCTTGGAGCTTACTTTAGGCCATACAAGATCTTCTTCAATCTACATATCAAATTCTCCTTTCCTTTGAACTCATACCCCTGTGGTTGTTGCATATAAATCTCTTCCTCCAAATCCCCATGGAGAAAATTTATTTTTACATTTAACTGTTCAAGATGAAAATATTCTACTCCAACAAGACTTAAAAATAGTCCTAATTCAAGTCATTTTAACAAGAGAAATTATTTCATCAAAAACTATACCTTTGTTTTGTGCAAACCCCTTTACAACAAGTCTAGCCTTGTACCACTTTTTTCCCCCATATTCTTCCTTCAACTTGTAAACCCATTTATTATGTAATGCTCTTTTTCCTACATGCAACTGAACCAAATCCCAAGTCTGGTTATTTACTAGAGAATCCATTTCCTCTTTCATTCCTTGCTCCCACTTCTTTTTGGTGTCTACCTGCATTGCCTCTTCATAACATTATGGTTCAAGAGAATCAATCAACAATAAATAATAAAATGAAGGAGAGTATCGTTCAGGGGGTATACTTAACCTGGTAGATCTTCTAATAACACTTGTAGGAGTTTGAGGTACCTACTTCTCCTGTTATTGTACATTTTGATTTTCTAGTTCCTTTAGAATTTATTTTTAAGTGATCTCATCAAGCACTGTGTATTCTTGTTTTTCTTTTTCCTATTTCTTTCCCTACAACTGATCTTTGTACATGACCTTCTCATTGAATATGACATCTCTACTCCTAATGATTTTTTGATTTTCATAATCCCATAAGCGATAATCAAAATCATTCACATCATATCCAATCAAGGTACACTTCTTGGATTTTTCCTCAAGCTTTGTTCTATTTTCTTTATCAATATGCACAAATGCTTCACAACTAAAAGTCTTCAAAAAAGAATAGTTTACCTTTTTACTTGTCCATGCCTCCTCTATAATTCCACCATCTAAATAGCTTGAAGGTCCTATGTTTATTAAGTAAACAACAACATCTATCAGAGTTTAGGGTGAAGATGGTAACATTATCAGAGTTAGACATATGCACCGATATGAATCCATTCCTTAAAACCATCTTCCTATTCAAGTTAGTGATATGGAATAAAACTACCAAGGCATCAAACATCTCTTTTTTCATCTTCTTCTTGAATATGCAAGCAATTAGATGATCCTTTATTGAATCCAAGAGGACCCTCTCTGCTTTGATCTCCTTCTTGTTGTGATTTTCCAAACCTATCGGATTTGTCGGTGGAACAACTACTTTGTCCACTAACTGCAAACAACCATACCCATTTAACACCAAAGTTACTCTTGCTTTCCAACATAGGAAGTTGGATGCTCCATCCAATTTGTCTTCAAATCTTAACAATGTTGTTTCCATCCCTAATACCTAATAAACTACCTCGGAAATAACTTGTCACTGAAAAATGCCCTTGTACTGACCTGTATAGACTTGTACATTCCTATCACCATTGTGACCCCACGTATGTACACACTTGTTCTTACTGACAATCGTGTATATATGAATGTCTCCAAATACGCCCACATATGTACACACTTGTCCCTTTTGTAACTTCCATACAACCTTGTAAACCTGCAAAACCCTTGTTCTTTCTCAGTTTGATTGTTTCCCTAAAATCCATCCTTCAATTTCTTCCTGTTATTTATGGATCTGCTAAGATCTCCTAAAGAACTGATAGATATTCTATCAACTTCTATGGCTCTAAGATCTAGCTTCCCTTCCTAGTATGTGCTATGATACCATGTTGAAATTCCTCTTACTCCAACACCTAGGTGTCTTGTTATCTAGTGATTTCCTTACTACATATCATATTAATAGCTCACAAAATAAAAACACACCATTGAAATACTCAACTCAAATAAATCTAGCAGAAGAAAAACTAGAAACCAAATTATACACACATAAACACCAATATTTTTGGGTAGATACCTCTGGAAAAACCCTGGAGGGAAAACCAGTGTTGAGAATGATTTTACTATGCTAAAATCAGAGCTTCAGTAATAGGGATATTGGCCCACTGAGAGAAACACAACTATAGACAAAACTGGTAAAGTATGTTCCACTGTACGACTCAAATATGCACGTGTTTTTAGGTGTACATGCCTTTCCTTAAGTGCCCCCATGTATACACACCTATCTCCACTAGAGCCCGCATACATGGATGGAAAATTCCACATGACACAACCTTTCCTGTGGCTTCTCTTGACTAAAATCCACTTGTGGATGCCTCTATTCTCTCTTCTCCTTGACTTATATGATCTCTATATGGAAGTAATTTTCTAGCTATCCAACATCTCCTTGAATCACAGTCCTTCATGATCTAACCCTCTCTGTGTCGACTATCTCAACACAACTCCTATCAAGTGTCAAGTTTCTTCTCCTTTATACTAGCCTTGCTTTTATAAGCTTGATTTATAACATGAACCCAATCTCCAAAGTTATTGACGATTGTGATTACTTCTCACCTCACTTGAGATCAATGTCTAATATTAAATGCTAACTTTTAACATTTACTTAAATAACTCAATTAATTAATTAAATCACTTTACTTTAATAATTCCTTGAATTAAAGTAAAGTTACCAAGGTAAAAGGATTTCGACGATTTCCACACATCTAGACACATAGACTTGTGAAAAATACCTATTCGACACTACAACTAATATCAACACCAAGACCTTTCCTCAAGGGCTCTTCGATGAATTTTAAAAACACATTATAGGCATTGGTTCCAAGATCATGAAGAAAATGGGTTATGATGGCCAAGGGATAGCAAAGGAATGCCAAGGGGTTGTGAGCCCCATTGAAGCTCAATAGAAGCCAAAGAATGAAGTACTAGGATTAAGTGGACAAGAATCCAACATAAGTTCCACTCAAAACCACCTTCATCAAGGAAAGAGGAACCATAAAAGAATCCATTCCCATGGAGGAAAAGGAAACTATAAAAGGAGTGTGCAACAAAGCTCCCAAATCCACTTGTAGAGCCTTGGAAGAGGGTAGCAAATAGATGATTCCACCCTAGATCCACTCCAAGT
>ML785109.1:600996-614062 GCA_009831015.1 Picea engelmannii | reverse complement strand
AATGGACAGGTGGAAAGCACAAACAAAGTAATAGAATCCATTCTCACAAAAACAGTGAAGGAAAGTAGAAAGGATTGGTCCCACAGGCTCCTTGAAGCACTATGGGCCTACAGAACTACCTGGAGAAATACTACAGGATTTTCCCCCTATGAATTAGTCTATGGAAAGAGTGTTGTTTTTCCTGTGGAATTTGAGATAAAAACCTTAAGGACTGCTTTAGCTGCCAACCTTTATCTAACCGATGCACAGACAGCCAGGCTGCAGCAGCTTAATGAACTAGAGGAGAAAAGACTAGATGTCATTTAGCAAACAACCATAATTCAGCAGCAAAGATCAAAATGGCATGACAAAAATATAAAAAATAAGCAGTTCCAAAAAGGTAATTGGGCCCTATTGTATGACTCTCGGTTCAAAGAATTTCAAGGAAAACTGTGTACAAGATGGCTTGGACCTTACGAAGTAGACACAGTTTTCCCCAATGGAACAGTAAGGCTCCTCACAATCGATGATTCCAGAACTCCATTACTTGTAAATGGTCATCGGCTCCGTCTGTACCAGCAACCTATTTCTAAAGAAGATTTTAAGGCCACATGCATGGCAGACGCCCATTTTCTCTTCGTCGAGGGGGTTTCTACCCCTAATAGCAATTAATTCTTTTAAGTTGACTTTATTTAGTATTAGATTAGATTAGATTTTGTTTATTAATAATCCCTGTCAAGAAATACCATGCTACAGTCAATTTTTGCAGATTCCCAATCAAAGCACAGCCACTAGAAGAGGACGATCCCACTTCAAAGAGACGAGCTTTCACGATGCTGAAACACCACTGTTTAGCACTGTTAACTTTCACGATGTTGAAACACCACTGTTCATCACTGTTGACCTTCACGCTGCTGAAACACCACCATTCAACATTTTTGACTTGTTTCTAATGCTGAACCACCACCGTTCCGTACTTTTGACTTTTCTCTATTGCCGAAACACCACTGTCTGCAATCCGCCCCCTTTCCTTCATTACTGAAGCACCAAACTCACACCTTTTTCCCCCACCACGGCTCGACAACCTTTTTCCACTCCTTCACCATCCTTCATCGACGAAACAACTCCGTCCAGCAATTGTTTCGCCTTTCCCCTTCTGATGCTGAAACACCATTGTTCAACACTTTTTTTCTTCCCACTCCCAAAACACTACAGTCCACCATTTCATCACCATCCTTCATCGACGAAACAACTCCATCCAACAATTGTTTTGCCTTTTCTTTTCCGTTGCTAAAAAACCATTGTCAGCAATCCTTCATCAATTTTTTTTTTTCGTTGCTGAAACACCATTGTCAGCAACCCTTCATCATTTTCTCCGATGCTGAAACACCACTGTTCAGCACTTTCGACTTTTTCCCTGATGCTGAAACACCACTGTTCATCACTTTCGACTTTTTCCCGATGCGGAAACACCATTGTTCAGTACTTTCGACTTTTTCCCGATGCTGAAACACCACCGATCAACACTTTTGACTTTCTTCCGATACTGAAACACCATTCATCAGCAGTTCTTCATCTACAACAATCATTTCATTCGTCTCTATTGCTGAAACACCCGTCCTTCACCATCGTCTGTCAGCAAGCTTCTACACCCTCAGGTTATAGTTCGTCCTTCTAGTCAGCAACCCTCGACACAGTCAAAGGTCTCTGCCACGACAACACTACCATGGACAGGCATGATATCTTGTTGGCAGAACGAATCAAACGGTAAGGTGAGGTACATAAATATTATGTAATTCAGTTAGGCTATAGTTAATGAGAAAGATTTTAAGCCATTATGACCATTCAAGTGCAATTATTACTAGTCACACTTGATGGGAGGGGAAGTACACATCAAATTCGTGATACCATCATTTCACCCGATTTCACCGCCGCCATCCCCATTTCACCACCTTTTCGCGCATTTAACCACTATTCTTGCATATAGTCCCTCGAAAAACTCACTTTGTGCCAGATCTGATACACAAACTCTCGACGCTGTATCTTACTAAGCTAGTAGCCATGGGAGGAACTGTCATACGAAATGAACCCGCAACCACAGCGCTGCTCGAACACTATCCAGCAGCATATCAAATCTTCGAGCAGGCAGGGTGGCTTAATTACTTCCGCAGGCTTCAAGGATATAATGAACAACAAGTCCTACAGTTCGCCCGAAATCTTCAGGAGAACCATTCTGTCGTCGCAGGCATCCAAATATCTGTAACAGAAGAAGACATAGCAGCAGTCTCAGGCCTCCCTAGGGACGACACTCGTGTGTTCAGTTGGAAGCATATCATCAGGGATGTTCAGCAGAGCTTCTTCCTGCCTGGGAAAATAATTGAATTGAAGGGCAGGGGTGTTCAGCTCAGCTCACTGCCACCCCCATGGTCGAAGGTCGCCAGATTCATCAAGCACTACCTGACCTGCGAAGGTCGATATCAGGTAGTCTACCAACACAACTTTCTTCTACTTTCTCATTTAAGGCATAATAGATGGGTCAATATTCCCTATTATTTGCTGGGTTGTTTGAAGAATATGGCACATTATTGTGGAAAGGCCAAAGATCCAACCCTTTCACTTACCCACCACCATCTTGTTCAATTACTCATCCTTAGGGGTTTTGACCAACAAAACCATCCACTAAATAACCCACCCATAAACCCTCAACCAGCTGCCGAAATTCCCCAGGAGCAGAAACCGCAAAACCCCCTAGACTCCCCCAAAGCACCCAATATCCCGCCCACAGAACCAACCAGTCCAGTCAATCCCCCTACCCTACCAAATCCACCGCATACCTTACCAGAGTCATCCACTCCCGCCCTTCATATTCTCAGTGATGACTTTGAACCAGATAATGTCGCCTGCCCCATCATTAACGAAAGACCCTCACGAAAATGAAAAACAAATTCCCCCCTTTCCACCCTTCTTGCGCAAAAAGCGAACAAGAGCCTCAATGAGGCCACCCTTTATGACCACTACCCTAGACCCCCCACTAATTCGACTAACACCCCATCCACCTCCAACCTTTCCAATCTCGGGATCTTGGCCTATTCCAACTGCGGGCACTAAAACACAAGAACCAGATGCCCAGGATACTGTAACACCATCTGTCTCACATAAAGTAGCTGAAACACAAGAACTAGATACCCACTCAGTGGCCGAAACACAAGAACCAGCCATAGATGAAACACAAGAGACAGCTACGGCTGAAACACAAGAACCAGCCGCTGATATTGACATGAAGTTACAAGAACCAGATGCCCAGACATCATTTGTTTCAAATAAAGTGGATGAAACATAAGAACCAGCCACTGAATTCGAAATTGAACTACAGGAATCAGAGGCCCAGAATGTTGCAACACTACCCTCCTCAAGCAAAGTAGCTGAGAAACCAGCTACCCATTCAGTGGCTGAAACACAAGAACCAACCACTGACATTGACATTGAGATTCAGGAATCAGAGGTCGAGGGTGTTGCAACACTACTCTCCTTACACCAAGAGGCTGAAACACAAGCATCGACTGCCATACCTACAGCTCCTCCTCAACAACCAGAAGCAACAATGGCATCTATCTTGAAAGAAAATGAGTTTTTAAAGTCTTAATTGGAAGCATATCAGCAAAAATTAGCCAGGGCTAGGGAAGCATATGAAAAAGAACTAAATTTTTACACCTTAGATCGAACAACAACCTTGTCAGAGGAGACTACAGAGAGCGTGTGTAAAGAATATATGTGTTGCCAATGTGGTGATGTTTACTATCAGGCAGGCTATAAGGTAATTCAAGTCCCAGTGCCAGGAGAAGCCCCTACTCCTTTACCCTTTGTAGCCAAGGAAGAACCTGTTATAACACAAGAACCAGCAGGCCCTCCTAAGCCCAAGGAAGAACCTGCTGCAACACAAGAACCAGCAGGCCCTCTCAAGCTTAAGACTGAGCCCTGCATTGCAACAAAAGAAGCCCCCACCTTTGTCAACAAGGCTGTACAGACAGTGCCCATGGAGGAATTTACACCTCCCAACCAGATCAATCTCTCCACTTCCAGGGAACAATCTACTCAAACCTTACCACATCCCACTACTTCCAACGCTGAAACACAGACTCAGCTATGGGATGAACACGCAGAAATACAAAAATGGAAGAAAGAATATGCTGAAACTCAAGCCAAAAACCTGCAAGTGCACAAACAAATCTGGATCAACCATACTTACTCAAATTGGGAAGTATCAAAATAGACACGTCAGGAAGCTCGTGAGCTTAAGAAGAAGAACAAAGAATTGAAAGGCAGATTGGTCCTGGTATTTGATTTGGTGCAAAATCTACTGGCCACAAGGAAGCCATCTTGCAAATACTCCTTATTCCTGATGGAGAGACTCACATGGTTTCAGATTAAGTCCATTATAGAAGGTAAACCCCATGCAGTAATACAATCAGCAAATTTTATCAAAACTTTTGTAGCTGCCTCTACCAGGGATCAGCACCTCCTCTGTGAGGCATACTTTCATAATGAGGCTATTCCAGAAAACAGGTTGCTAAACATAAATCCCCTTGTTGGGGACATTCAAATTCGAGCATTTACTTCCTTTCTCTATAATCAAATTTTGTGGCAAGATGACTTTTTGGCTGCTAAGCACAATGAAGATAATCGCCTCCTCTAGATTAGACCAGAACCACAGAAGGTAGCCACTTTTATCACATAATATTATGATTTCTTAAAACAACCAGGGGTGACTGAACATGTTCAACAACTACAATCAGAAGTGCTCCAGGACTGTGAACACATCATCCGATCCATAGAAATTCCTACCCTCCAGGCTAATAACCTATTTTGGCAGCAATCCACGGAGAAGCGACAACAACACAATCCTTTTGGTCCTACCAACCTAGAAGTAGCAATTTCCAGGATACCCAACTACATCCAGTGTGTTAGACATTGTGCTGAAAACTGGATAGGGTACTGGTTTTATTTTCCCATTCTCTGGTTGCCAATAGAAAGGTATCAAGTCAGTTATAAGCTGCCTAAGAAGGTAGAAACAACAGCATGGCAAAGATTGCAGCAGGTGCAAGGGTTAAGAACGCTGACAGACAATACCTCCCACAGTTACAACTTGAGTAACTTACATGATCAGAGTCGGTATCCAGACTCTGATTCAGAGTGAGTTGCCTGAGGACACGCAACACCTTGAGTTGGGGGGGATGTTAGGACCTCACAATGTACCTTTTTGCCTATATTTTTTGCCACTATTATACTCTTGATCACCCATATTTAGACTTATACTACCACTTTATCTGATCATCCCAAAGGTATACAATGTCCCCTCTCATTACTATACGTTTAATCTGTTTTGCATAATATTTTACATCACTCTCGTACTTGACCATTGATTAGAAATGCATAAGTGTTCAAAACTGCAGATTAGCATTTGAGGCCTATTGCTGAAACACAGAACTATCCAAGGTCGTTGTTGCTGAAACACAAAACTGTCCAAGGTCGCTGTTGCTGAAACACAGAACTATCCAAGGTCGTTGTTGCTGAAACACAGAACTGATGCTGAAACACAGAGCTGCTATACAGTTCGAGGTCGCAAATGCTGAGACACAGAACTGCTATACAGTCTGAGGTCGCAGATGCCGAAACACAGAGCTGTTACACAGTCTAGAGTTGCAGATGCTGAAACACAGAGGAAACCGCCAGGACCGACGATGCTGAAACACAAAGAAAGTCGTTACAGTCAGCGGTCAACAAAGCTCTAACCTTCGCTCCTACACAAAAAAGCCGACACAATTAGAGCGCAATTCACGTGGCTGAAACAGCCCATGAATTGCGATGCTGAAACAACATCAACAACAATGAGAAGAAGCTGTTACACCAGCCGTAACAACAATACCTCATTCATCTCCTGTAATAGCATTTTGTTGCGTGAGACTAGGGCATCCTATGTTGGTTTAGAAAGTAATCCGACTAAGGATAGGACTCAGATATGCATTGTAAATTATTGTATTGAAGGGATTTCCTCTTTAAATAAGAGGAAATCATCATTCGAGGGATGCAAGTTTTATGTATTGAAGAAGCTCCAGAGAAGAGGGACGTATTCCATTTCATATTGTAATATGATGTTTTGACAGATGAATAAAAGACTGCTTTGAGTATCCTTCTCTAGCTTTCTCGTTTCAGGGGAATCTTGTGAGAAGGGAGAGCCCACCTTCTTCACAATATTCATCCATTAGTTTAGAAGTGTGTTAGTACAATTTATGTTTACACTTTGATTAACTTTTGTTTGCTGAAACACTGCTTTTAATGAATTCCGCTTTGCTGAAACACTACTGACTCTGTCTTAGTTTATTGAATGAAATTTGTAATTCCTTTTATCAGCAATCTTGTGTGATGATTTTATGAGGCTAGCCAGAGACTAGGTTAAGGGTTCCTGCTCAGACAGGAAGGAATCAGAACATCTTGTCCTCTGTAGATTTCATTTACTTCTGCAAGTGTGCTAGCCAGAGATTGGGTTAAGGGTTCCTTCTTAGACAGGAAGGAAACAGAACATCCTGTCCTCTGTAGATTTCATTTACTTCTGCAATTGTGCTAGCCAAAGACTGGGTTAAGGGTTCCTGCTCAGACATGAAGGAATCAGAACATCCTGTCCTCTATAGATTTCATTTACTTCTGCAATTGTGCTAACCAGAGACTGGGTTAAGGGTTCTTGCTCAGACAGGAAGGAATCAGAACATCCTGTCCTCTGTAGATTTCATTTACTTCTGCAAGTGTGCTAGCCAGAGATTGGGTTAAGGGTTCCTACTCAGACAGGAAGGAATCAGAACATCCTGTCCTCTGTAGATTTCAATTTCTTCTGCAAGTGTGCTAGCCAAGGATTGGGTTAAGGGTTCCTGCTCAGAAAGGAAGGAACCAGAACATCCTGTTCTCTCTAGATTTCCATTATTTCTACAAGTGTGCTAGCCAGAGACTGGGTTAAGGGTCCCTGCTCAGAAAGGAAGGGATCAGACTATCCTGTTCTCTGTCGATCTCAATTTCATAACTGTGCTAAACGGAAATAGGGCTTAAGGCTCCTGCTTAGAAAGGAAGGAACTAGATGGCCTTGTTTTCTGTTAGATGGAGTTAATTGTCTTCTGCTTACTGTTTTCATGAAAGAGTATCAGTACTGAAGTCTCTGTTTGAGAGTAAGGGTCTTGTTCTCTGGTTGCAGAATAGTTGTTCTTTCCCATTGCAAGTGTTATTCTAATGTAATCCAGTATTCTTAGATTAATCTTTAAGATCTGCAATAGGGAAGTTGTTTTCTTGTGATTTAATTCAGAACTTCAGTTTATTCAAGCAAGTGTGATTAGTATAAGTTTCTTTACTACAACACTAAGTTGCTTTTGGAATTGAGCATATATAGTGTGTGGTTATCCTTGAAATAAAAAGACTTCCCTGGGTTGATAATTTATGTATCACTTGATTATTTGAATCAATTAAGCAATTATAGTGACCAACATGGATATGCTAACCACGATGGCTAGAGAAAAGTGGTGGAAGGCACCTGAAATGGTGGCGTTAAATTCCACCAAAACCAATATCGTATTTGGACTTCACTGGCCCGGAGAACCAAGAGCGGCTCGCTAGCCCCAAATTAAATGACTCGCCAGGTTGGTAGGTAAAGGGCTCCTCATGAGTAATGAGGGATGGGGGTGAACCGCCCATTCGTAGAGTCCTCAGACCTGACCACCACGAGGAAGATCATGCCACACGCAACCTCGCCAAAAGGAGAAAAGGCTGGAAGAGTGTGGGATCAAGAGCAGACGCGAGGGAAAGAGGAAGGGGAGAACTCTAAAAAAATACAGAGAGTAAGTGATAGCAGAGAAGAAGGAGAGTAGCCTTCGTTCTCGTTCATTGGCAAACAGAGACGCAGTTTCACAACATCGTGGTCTCAGCTCGGGGGTGGCTAGTGGTAAATCCATTGGGAGTCGCTGAGCCTATGGTTGGGTGGAAATGAGCACCCCCCTCAGCAGTTTCAATCACACCTAGTGTTATTTCTGATAAGTGTTTTATATCTTGTATCTTGAAGTTTATATGTCGATATGTATGCTCATAGTCTGTGCAATTTATGAATGGTTTGAGTATAAGACTGTCTCTGTGGTGTTTTGACCAGAAATGGTGGTTGCATGCTTATAATGGAAAGACCACGTATGGCTTATGTTTTATAAATCGTTATTTATATGCATACCGACCTAATTCAGACTTCAAGTCTGTTCTTGGGAAATCTATACCCGTATCCGTCTAAGGTAATACCCTGGATAGATCTCCCCATAGAGACACCCTTCTTAGAAAGCTCACCAAGAACCTGGAAAAGGATTTGAAGGTGCAAGTCTTAGTAACCCTGTACGAGGAAGAATGATCCTCTTGAAATCCCGAAATAGCAGCGTAGGTATAAGTATCGATTGACGGACGAGATCCTATCGGAAGATCTGTGGTCATTCATGACTGTTAGATTGGAGGAAGAAACGAGGGCGTTAAATGACTTACCCCTTTTCCTTTATCTTCGTGAGTATCAAAGAAATCGGGACCGTAGATCCCCAAGGTCCATGGGAGTATCTGGACCATTAGTTTTTCCACATCCAGGGAGCAGCGGGAGAGTGCACAACGTGGGACAGATCTTAGTTAGAAAACCTGACAGTCGTTGGATCTGTTAGGAGATGCATGAAGGTTAAGCCCTCGTGAACAAAGGCGGAAGTCCCGAAAGAGGAGTTGGTATCAGGGTTTCGGACTTCGGGATTTCAGAAGTCCTGCTGATGATGAGAGGTAGGGAAACTTCATAATGAATGTCTGAAATAAATCTGGATCATTCGATTAAGGGAGGCCACTTGTCGCGAGATCACCCATCTCAGGATCTCGGACTTCGGGATTTCGGAGGTCTCATTGATAAGAGATTGGGACAATCCATGGTGGAAGTCCCGAAATAGATCTGGACCGTCTGATTAAGGGAGGCCACGTGTCGCAAGATCACCCATTTCAGGAAATCGAAAATCGAGAATTTGGGAGTCCTGTTGACAAGAGGTCGGGCTCTCGTATTGATAAGTCCCGAAAGAAATAGGATGGAGGTCTTATAAGGAATGGTCATCTAGATCAGGGCATAGCCAGGAGGGCTAATGTGACAAAGGCGATTTCGAGAAATCGAAAATCGGGAATTCGGGAGTCCCATTGACAAGAGGTCAGGCTCTTGTATTGATAAGTTTCAAAGGGAATAAGACTGCAGTCTTATGAGAAGTGGTCATACTGGCCAAGGCATAGCCCAGGGGGATAATTGTTGATCGAAGCCTGTTCGACACTTTGGCATTTCGGCATTTCGAGGTTTGCATAGTCGAAAGACTCAACTCGCTTATATCACCAAGTCACAAAATGCGAAAAGGCACCTAGTTGTTTGGCCTGTGGTCATAATCAACGATCACATGGAGGTGGGAAAAAGGGAAGAGCTAGCCTACGCTAAGCCTCGTAGGACTTCAGGGATTCTGTCCCTCGAGAAAAGGAGAAAAAATTATTATGCCACGGCGGGTGTGTGACACATAGGCCTATCGTTTATGGATTAATACATTGAATAAACAACTTTTCTATTAGGAAATACATTTTAATAATTATCTCAAAGTTTAAAAATGCATTTACTCAATATTTGTAATCATTTTGTCTATTTTATGATAGTATAACAAATGTTTTTAGCACAACATTCATTTTGAACGGAATGGAACACACAAGAGGCTTAAAATTTGAATGGGTTGGTAAATTAGGTGCATAAGTTCTTTGTCTTACTCATTTTCTTTTCTTTTCAATATGAACACTTCACCACATATTCCAAAACCTCAACCTCTTAAGGGGAGGCCTAACAAAGTCACCCTAGAGAGTCTTTATGAACATATAGAATCATTAGAGAAAATGAGAGTAGAGAGAGAAGCAAAACTCCAAATAGAGTTAGAGGAAATGCTTGATACCAAATTTATATTGTTAGAAGACAAATATTCAGACACACATATATAGAATAGAATATTAGGGTTCAAGGCTCACTTGCAAAAATGGAGGCTATAATACAAGAAATGGAAAAACAAAAACAATCAACCTAAGAAGGAGAGGTTGAAGCAAATCTCAACATGAGAGATAGGATTAATGAGATAAAGGAAAAACTAAGTAACAATTTATCACTAATTAGTTTGGAAAATAAATTAGATATCAGACCCATAAAGAGGAAATGAAAAATCTAATAGTGAAAGAAGAACTAAAAAATATATCACAAATTGAAACAACTTACACTATAGAAGCAAAGAGGCTAGGAAAAATAATGAACATAAAGATAGGTTGATCCGTAATGACTATAAATATGAGAATGGGATACTTAGTAAATACCCAAGATAAAAAACTGAAAAACTATTATTATGGGTAAATGAGAAATAATTAGAAACCAAAAAACTATTGTAATAAATAGGAATTTGGAACATAAATAAAATTATAAATAATTTCAAGTAATCCCTTACCTTATACCAATTTAATATCAATGGACTTTAATCATCATCATATAATCATATAATTGATAATCACAAACAAAAATTATATATATAACCTTTCAACATCATAAGGAGAAATATATTATTAATATATAGATGTATTTCACTTTAAAAACAAAATGCTCAATTATATAAGTTTTGGTTTTAGAATAACTATGTAATATTTTCAACATTATTATATAATTTTTTTAGAATTTGTTTTCTTTATTGTTTTATTTAAATTAAATCCTTAAAACAACATTAAATTTATGTTTATAATTAAAAAAATCATATATAATCTATAATTTATACTAAAATAATAAATATATGTTCAAATAATCTCAACATTATTTTTTAATTATGTAATTTGTTTTTCTTCTTTTATTTAAAAAGATCCTTTAAATATAGAAAACCAATATTATTTTGTATTAATGTAATCTTTACTTGTTACAAAATTGACAATATACATATAAATACACAAATAATTGATAATATGTATATAAATACATTAATGAATTAAGAGGAGCAAAATCATACTATGCATCATATACGCATATAAATACACAAATAATTGATAATATGTATATAAATACACAAATGATTAGAGGAACAAAATCATATTATGCATTATATAAGTTCACAAATAAATTAATTGGAAAAAAAATTACATTTTGTATATAAAGAATAAAATCATATATAATCTATACTAAAATAATAAATATATGTTCAAATAATCTCAACATTATTTTTTAATTATGTAATTTGTTTTTTTTCTTTTATTTAAACAAATCCTTTAAATATAGAAAACCAATATTATTTTGTATTAATGTAATCTTTACTTGTTATAAAATTGATAATATACATATAAATACACAAATAATTGATAATATGTATATAAATACACTAATGAATTAAGAGGAGCAAAATCATACTATGCATCATATACGCATATAAATACACAAATAATTGATAATATGTATATAAATACACTAATGAATTAAGAGGAGCAAAATCATACTATGCATCATATACACATATAAATACACAAATAATTGATAATATGTATATAAATATACAAATGATTAAGAGGAACAAAATCATATTATGCATTATATAAGTTCACAAATAAATTAATTGGAAAAAAAATTACATTTTGTATCCAAATAATTGATAATATGTATATAAATACACAAATGATTAAGAGGAACAAAATCATATTATGCATTATATAAGTTGACAAATGTAAGTATGGCTTAAGATGCCATAGACCAATTAATCATCATCTTCATCAATATAATAATAGAATGTATTGAAAACAACTATCTATGTAGGGATTTAGAAGAGTGTCTGAAATTTCAGTTGTGAAAAATTTTCATGTGCTATCAACAATTTTATTAATATTCTGTGATAATAAATGAAAAAATATCTTTTTATGTTTTTGAATTAAGGATAACTGTATTTAAAGTAATATAAAAGTGATAAAAATTGTGATAATGTTTTATTATTATTATAATACATGTTATAGAACTTTTTAAATCAATTCGACTTACATTAAAAGATCACAAGTTCAAATCCAAAGAGGGTAGGGTATGTATACCTCGTCCAGTATCTGGCTTAATAGTAACCTTAAGAATAAATTATTATTATTATTATATATATAATTTTTATAAATTTATATTAATTTAATTAAAATAAATATTAAATTTTTAAAAAATCATTAACCTTAAGAATAAATTATTATTATTATTATATATATAATTTTTATAAATTTATATTAATTTAATTAAAATAAATATTAAATTTTTAAAAAATCAAACCCTTCCATCACCTTTACAAAATCAAAATCAATAACTTATTTTATTAAAAAAAAAAACTAACTACTTCACATATCCTAAGCCATCCTGACCCACAATATCGTCACGCTGAAATCAAGTATCATTTATCCAGAAGTTCTCAAAAAGATAAAACCCTGACTAAACTGAGTTTTTAAATAATAATATAAAACTGCTAAAAAATGGACCATAAACATGTCAGTCACAGAGTTTTTTAATAATATTACAGTCTTCCATCAATATCTTTCCAAAAAAAGTTCTGCTATCAATAAAAATATAAGATCAAATGAACTGGAAATCCAAAGCCATCAACCCACGCTCTCTGATAAAAATATATTTTGATATTTAAAGAGAAATTTAAATATATGTAGCATATAGTTTTGAAATTATGTGAATCTGATCTTTTAAACTTTTGTGGGGGCTTCATTGGATAGTTTGGAGTTTCGTTAGGTCTTTAAGAAGACCAACCCTCCCGGGTTTAGCTTTGAAGGTAGCGAAGATGAAAAAAAAAATATTTTCATCTGATCACGAACAGATAAGCATTGCTTTGACAAATCCATCTTCCAAAGCATAAGGCAACACAGGCGCCTCTGAAGAGAAAGTATTGGAGCTGTTCATCGAGATAAGTAAAATTGTAATATTAAATGAAGAAGTAAACAAAAGAACCCTAACACTTTATATCGGTCAGCCCGTATCATC
>ML785109.1:582492-600946 GCA_009831015.1 Picea engelmannii | reverse complement strand
AAAGCATAAGGCAACACAGGCGCCTCTGAAGAGAAAGTATTGGAGCTGTTCATCGAGATAAGTAAAATTGTAATATTAAATGAAGAAGTAAACAAAAGAACCCTAACACTTTATATCGGTCAGCCCGTATCATCGCAACATTTCACCTCGGCCAGTTACAACATATGGACAACCGTTTATAAACACCGTTCAACATTACCCATCTCATCTTCTGCTCCCATTGAATTTATAGTCCTCTTATCTACAAAAACGAGCAGCAACTCTGACATAAAAATATCTACATACATTTCGTCTGGGTGATTATATGATAGTAACATACTGTACTGAACTCGGCCTTTTGAGCGAAAGCTTTTTTCTGCATTCAAATTCACCGGTTTGACAGTCCATTAATAATTTGATTATCATACCCAGAAGGAAAAAAAAAAAAAGAAAAAAAAAACATATTCTATCACCGGACGTACTATTTGCATTTGGCAGTAACATTGGTAGGGATACCGCAGGCTTGGGCAATGGGGATGAAAGTAGAAGCGTTCACCACACCAGCACGCAGACGCGAGCAGAAGCATCTGTCCTCTGCAATGCTTCTCAGAGATGCACAGCATTTACCTGAAGGGCGGTCCTTGTGAGACCCAATACAGTTGAGCAGCAACACGGGGCTGCAGGGGGGAGGAGGGGGGAAATGCTGAGGCTTCTGAGTTGAAGGCACAGTGCCATGGACAAAATCAAAATACAATACGAAAGCCATGAAACCGATTATAATAAACGAGCTGAGTCTTGACTGGCCTCCCATGTTCCTTCAGAGCTTCAAACAATGTAGAGTTATAAAAGCACACAATAATGTGGAAAAAAGAGAGACTCGTGGGGTTATAAAGGCTAAAGGGCCCGTGGGCATTTCTACGGTCGCTGTGAATTTGATGTGAGGGGTGCAAGGACGTTAGATAATCTGTGTGCAAAAATTATCCACCGCATACCTGTACTGACAGGTTGGGCATGTGGAACCTGTTCAATCTGTCATTTCGAAGATTTGGGTAAGATTTGTCAGGGTAACCTGTTCCGATGATTACGAAATGTGCGCTTATAAGGAACGATACTGGTTTTTTTTAATAATTAAGTCGTAGTCTAAATTGTCTACGAAAATGCTTCAAATTCCGTGAGAAATTGTTAAATATGTAGAGAGTGATTATTTCTCTATAATCCTAGTACCTTAAGAGTTTTTTAGCATGCTCAATTTATTTCTATATTTAGAATGGATTTTAAACAACAAAAAGTTAATGATTTCGTGTAAATTTATATCAAAGAATTTCTACTAAAAAATCATTTCATAAAACAGTTAAAAAAAATTCTATTTACGTCTATTGATAATGGGCATAACTAATGATCTTTTAACCTTATTTAACCTTAAACCCTAATCTAATGGCTATGCATTGAAGATGCTGGCATATTCTTAGTCATCCTCCAAAATCAATAGATCAGATTTATTGTTCATAACTTTCTTGCATTTATCAAGGCATCCTTTAACATGTTTACTTTTTAACATTTATCTAATCATATTAAAAAATTACTGTAAGAATATGTAATTGTCACGTTCCATTTATTAGCTTAATGCAACCGTAAGTTAGCAGCTATGCTAGTTAATATACTAGTTTAAGAAAAATATTAACTTATATTTAATGATATAGTAAATGTGTTGCCAAAAAATTTTAATTTTTTATTTTATTTTTAAATTTTAATTTAAAATTAAATAAATAAAATTTAATTTATAACTTTTATTAAATTTAATAGATTTTTTATTAAATTAAATATGTTAAAAATTAATTTTATAATTTAATATGTGAAATATATGATTAGAATTTTTTTAAATAAAAATATAATATTGATAATAAATAATAATAATAAGTGTTAAATTACTCCAAATTAATAATAATAATAGATTAGGTAAACAAGAAAATATCGGTGGATGATCTGAAGCTAGGGTCTATTCTCAAGGATATTTCTAGTACTCTTGTTTCCTTTGATTGGATTTCCTTTAATCACATTTATAGGAAGCTTAATGTTATAGCCGATGAATTTTCAAGAGGGTCAATGTCTCCCTACATGTGCTTTAGGTTTATTTGAGTTCATTGATGAGGAAGAGTCCAAAATCATATTTATAAGGAGTTTAAGATTAATGTTAAAGTAGATGAATTTTCGGTTTCTTCCTACATGCGCTTTAGTTTTATTTGAGTTGATCAGGAAGAGTCCAAACCCTTGGAATTTCAATTATGATATAGGGTGATCTTATCGATGGGAAGAATCCAAAACTATGGAATTTTGATTTTTTGAACAGGGCTAAGATGGTACATTGGAATGGTGGTAAACCATTTTCAATACATAAAATTATATAAAAAAATTGTAATATAAAAATAATAAAGAATGAAAGTCATATATATTTTTATATATATATATATATATATAATATGTGAATAAAAAATCTTAATATTAATTAAAATTTTATTTCTTTAAATTTATATTTTTATAATTTTATCTTTTGGGAAAAGGTTAAATGGTAAGTGGGTAGTCTTTGGTTTTATGTATGAAATTAATTTTAGGGATGAACTATTAGATATTGGTTTTCTTGCAAATACTATTTAGGCTGAAACCACTTTTTGATCTTGGAATAAAAACTAAAACTAGTTTAATTGTTCTCTTCCTCTAATGTGAGGAAACAAGTTAAGGACTTAAGAGCCATAGACATTTGGTAGGAGTGAAAGTCTATTCCCTTAAGATGGATTATTTTAAGTGGTGCAGTTTTTCTTGAATAATGGTGACGAGTCAAACAAGCATGGATATAAGTCACTAATAACTGTTTTCATTATCATTCACCACTAAGTTATAATAAGTTTTGCTATCCTTAAAACACAATTCATAAATTCAATTTTAAACATTAAAAATTAAACATTATCAAAAAACAACAAAATTACATTTCATTTTTCTCAATAAATCCAAAATTAAGAAGTAAAAGAAATTTCTATTAATAATTAGAAAATAATATTGCAAAGAAATTCATTTTAAATAATTAGAAAATAATATTGCAAAGAAATTCATTTTAAATATGTTAGTGATGTGGGAGGACTACTAATTTCTTTATTGGTGAATGGCGAGCAATATACAACCTACTAAATAACATTTAATGTTGTGGCAAATTCAGAGGGGGTGAGTATGTATACCTCCGTAAACTTTACGAGTCAAATCGTTGGATTGAGAGGGTCCCTTGTCCCACAAACAAGGAAGTCTCATACACCAATTTGGTGTGGCTTGATGGTAACCTTAAAAATAGATTATTATTATTATTATTATTATATACTGTAAAATATACCCAGAATTATATATTAAGATGATCCGATCCTATATATACCATCTACCACAACATTAAATATTATGTAACATTAAATATTATGTAACAGGCTGCTTATTGTTCACCATCATCCAATATCCTAAGCTACATGGGTGGGAGGGACCACTAATCTCCTCATTATCCAAATTCTCAGCTATATGCAGGTCTCCTGACGCCCGTTCTGCGACAAGAAATTTCATGCAATTCATCGACGGTCCTCATTCGACCTTAACGCCCATCCCAAGGCTTCAAAAATGTCTCGCGTACCTCTTCTGGCAATCTAGGAATCGTCCTCACTGCGTGGAAACAGCATGTATCGGAAGAAATTTTCACATGGTAAACGCCAAAATCCTGCACGCATTAACCGTAAAATTGGTGTCGGTGGGTAGAACTTTCAGTGTAAACGCCAAAAAAACCTGCACGCATTAACCGTAAAATTGGTGTCGGTCGGTAGTTCCGTAAGTGTAAAGTTGGTGTTCATTGGTGGTGCACTAAATGTAAACTTGGTGTTTGCATATCAATCTTTGCCGCATTTATCTTTGTGGCCGAAGTTGGTGTCCGTAAGTTTGGTAAATATAAAATGGAAAGTTTGTGCCCCGGGTTGGTGTCGGTAGGTGGTAAATATCAAATGGAAAGTTAATAAGTGGTAAAATTTATTTACGTTTGTTTGGTTTTTTTTTCCACGAGAAATTTTGAGTGGAAAATTCATTTGATACTTCTCCACTCCCTAGTATTTTTACATTTTATCAACTATGCTATTATATAATATTTATTTTAATTTAATTATTATTTAAATAAAGAATTTAAAAGTAAAAAGTTTTTTTATTTTACTCCATAATATTTTTTTCATTGTTTAATATGAAGTTGACAAAGTACCTCTATCTATCTATATAGACATTAAATGACTAAAGATTTAAAAGCGTCAATAGTATATGATGTATTTATGTACCAATATATGGTTGGTAGTATACTCATCTACTAATATACAACTAAAATTAATAGTGTACTAATATACAACTAAGGTTTTAAAGGCGTGGCYTATATATGAGTAGGTGTATATAGGTATCCTTTCAAACTTTAACTTTAATGGTGTAGATGTCCTTTCTTGAGTGACCTATATATTAGTACATGTACATAATTGTCGCTTCAATTTACATTTCATTTCTTGCAATAGCTCAAGTTTTAATGTTTAAGGTTTTAAGAATGACCTATATTAGTAAATGCACATAAGTATTCTTTACATGTCATTCATGCTCAAAGGATCTACTTTTACCATGTCCAATTTTTCAATTACAACGTTTTTTATAATTGTGTTGGGGAGATTTTATATTTTATATTACTTTATATCTTCTATATTGTATGCATGTAGTAGTTGAGCATTGGTTTCCATTTCACTTGGTTTTCATGTATCTTACCCTTGTATTATTTTTTATTTGGTTTTTGTATGCATTATATTAGTGGGTAAAAATTAATATTTGATAAAAAAAAAATTCAAATCTTATGCCTAGTTTTAAGATACATCTAAAAAAACTAAGAAATAATAAAGTAGTAGTAATTGATTTGGTTCCTCTTAAAGAGAATGAGACAGAGAAAAAGCGACACCATTGATATCAACAAGCATGGGATAGAGAAGAAGTAACATCATCGATTTTATAAGAGCAACATAGTTGACAACATTAACACCCATAGATGATTTTAGAGGATAAGTTTCGCCAATGGGATCATTTTTTTATGGTTTTTCCCAAAAAGAGATCCGCCCATTTCCATTTTTTCCAAATTCCACAGAATAAAATAATTTTACCTTAAAAATTGTCAAAATTTTACAGAAACTATATAAAATCTTTAGAAATTTGAATATTTTTAGAAAACTATCGCCAAATATTTTAAGTTTTGCATATTAATGACTAATAATATTAGCCCAGATTTTTACATTTTAATATAAATTTCCATCCTTAAAATCGTCCCTATTAACACTTATTGTCATAGCTACAATTTCATTTCCAACACAAGATCTCTCAATCACAAATACATCAACAACAACAAAGGCTTCCTTGTAATAAAAATCTTGTTCTAATTATAGTTATTGTGATCTTAGCAAACTATATAGATATAAATATGTTGTTCCAATTATAATTCTTCTGATCTTAGCAAATCCATATAGATATAGATATGCACTAATAACTAGCCATCACGTGCAAGTTAATACACATCATCACATGCAAGTGCTTACACATAACATAGTCAAACAATAACATAGTCATAGTATGAAAAATGCAAATCGATATACATATAGATATGTCCTGATACATATCAGGGAAACCTCTAAACAATAACATAGCCATAGTATGAAAAATGCAAATCGATATAGATATCGATATGCCGTAATAGCTAGCCATCACGTGCAAATCAGTACACATCATCACGTGCAAGTGCTTACACATCAGGGAAACCTCTGAAACCTCTAAACAATAACATAGCCATCATATGAAAAGTGCATCCTAAAAGTAAATGATAAAGAATTAATGCGAAGTGAGAGATAGCATTGTAATGCGAAGTGAGAGATAGCATTGATGCATTTAACATCGACAATATCACAATTCTTTGAAACTTATCCTAAGACAAAAACATATCAAATCACTTATCCTGAAACAAAAACATATCAAATCAGTTGATAAATGAAAGTCACCTTGATATCAAACATTTCATTTCATTGGCCGAGATAAAGTTGTGTATATCCTCCCACGAAAAAAACTTTGGGTAAAATGTTAATAGATGTTTTGATATGTGCCAAAAGAACATAAAAATGGAAGTTTTATACTTGGGGTAAAATGTTAATAGATATGTGCCAAAAGAACATAAAACGGAAGTTTTATTTCTATAATTCTTGTAGCCTCAAAAGTAAGGATTAATAATATTCAGACGAATACAAGGGTTGTGGGTTTGTCTTTTTAATTACAATATTTTATTCTAATTCTTTAATTACAATATTTCAGTCCAATTCTTTAATTACAATATTTCATTCCAATTCTTTTGGGTTTTCTTTTTAAAGTAGAATATTTTATTTCATTGTTATGTAAAATAAAATGATTTTAAAAGTGTCAAACATTATGTATTGTGTTTTTGCATTAAAAAAAAATAAAATTACAAGTTTTGTTTTGAAAATGATTTAAGTTCAAATCGTCGTAAAATGGTATTGATAAGAAGAAAGAAAAGAAAGTGATACTTAGATTAAATTGTTCACATAAAAAGAATATGTAAATTTGATTATTGAATGAAGTCTTTAAATGTCATTTTAAGTAGTGATATCTCTCTTGCTCTCATGATTACACTATTATTTTCTTTTGCCAGATAACCTTTCTCCACTTTCATAGTTTTGTTTCTTTCCTTAACTATACTTTAGCCATGCTTTAATATCTTAAGAGTTTCTTGATTTAATTTCTCTTACATGTTGTAGTAGTTAGATATGTTTTCTCCCTATCTCGATATTCTCTTCTTGTCATGCATAGATACTTATATTCTTTTCTTTCCTTTTGTATTTCCTTATGTATGGATTCCTTTTTATCATGTGCTAAAATGTAGCTCTTATGGTTTTCCATCGTTTTTTTTTTTTTATGTTTGGGTGATTTTGATGTTTGGGTGAGAGGACCTCCACAATGGTGTAAAAGGCTTTACCTTGCCACATAAGAGATTTCCCTCCTTATGTTCAAGGCATGGGATAAGTCCACACTTGTTCAAATCTCCTATTTCTCCCCTTTATGCATCATTGCATCATTTATTGTTCCACACTTTTTTTTTTTCATTTCCTTCATTGTTCTTGTTTTCTAGTTGCACTTATTCTCAACAACTCATTGCAACCCTCTTCCTAGATAGCATTTTCTTCCACAATGGTAATATCTGGTGTACATATTTCATAAATAGTGCTTCCATACACCCATTTCTTGATGATAATATGAGGTCTCCCACTTTTCATGATAGTTTTACATGTATTGGCAGTCCATCCTTGTTTATCCCATTGCTTGGGCTAGATGTATGTATGTGGTTGTCTAGTTCCTAGATGAGGTCCCTTAGTCACTTTTCCTAGATCATTATTTTGACTTGTTTATCCTTTTTTGGGCTCTTCCCTTGGAAATTCAGTTCTTACTTATATTAATCTCAACATTCAAGATTTACTTGATCACTTAGTTAGTTAGAGATGCCTTTGGGAGGCTTCCAATGTTCTCAAATCTTTTTGAGGGAACATAACATAGTTGACAAGGTAAAAAAAAAAATCCTCTTTTATGCTTTGCTTGTAGCATGAAATAAGTGCATCGTACAATTTCTTTGTTTGGGAGGCAATTTTCTAAGTGTTTAGAGGGGAATTATTGGCATCTTAGAGTGAAACGAGAGGAGAAACTCTTGATGATTCTTCAAAATGTCTTTTCAAGACTCCTTTAGCCTAGGTAGCATCCATCCTTTCTTCTCTTTCATTTTAGTTTGGTTTCTTTTTATTTCCATAATTAGAGAAAATACATAACTAGGATGAGTAATTGGTTTTTCTTCCTAGTTTATGTATTGCTTTCTTGGTTGTTATAAGTCTTTGAAAACTAAGAAAATTACCTCTTAAAATAAACTTACCCTTAAGTGAACACTTAAATCATATTATTAAACTTACCCTTAGGTGAACACTTAAATCATATTATTAAGTAATCTATTGATTCCCTTTTCCTCTTACCTCACCTTCCCTTTGGTCTCTTAGTTTCCCTCAACCACCTATCAACGACTCCACTCCCTCCATCCTCTATTTAGCTTATGGTTGGGAAAATTGTGTGGTTGTGTGGTGCTTTAGTTTAATCATTGCTTAAATTCTCCTATAACCAAATGGAACCACTCCTGCAACCAAGAGGAATATAATAATAAAGAAATAAAGAAATAATGAGGGCACTTGCACACACAAGGTGGATTTCATCTATAAATCTAGAATACTGGAGGGTTGTGTCTCCAAAAAACACTAAATGTTGCTTTTTTGTATTGATAAAATTATATGAACTACATAATAGAAGGGGTGATCCCATATTTATAAGAATAGAGTGGAAAAAACCCTAAGTTAATGCTTCAGTCACTGATAAAAGTTATTAGGTCCTTATTACATAAAGTGGCATTCTTTCAAATATAACATCATGAAAAAGTCATGAGAAAATACACAAAAATAATTCATGTATATATAGTATAATACCTACTTAATATGTTGTGTTTAGGTACACAACATACCCTCGCTCTTAAAAAAGGCTTTACCCTCAAAGCTAAAATTCAAGCAATCAGGACTAATGCTAAAAATCCGCTAGAAAAACTAAGAATATGTATTTTTTCCCTAAGAGATATCCAAAATAAGTGGTATAATAGATCAAAAAAATTAGAGACATGCATATGGATTCTTGTGCAACATTAGATTGCTCAATCGTGGTGGTTAAACCCCTCTTTTCACTTTTGGAGTGATTTTTGAAGAATGTGTATAAAGAAAAGTGAGGTTGTACTTTATAACTTAAGTCAATGCAAGAATACAAAGAAATATTTGAACCCTAAACCACTTATTTCAAAAAGTACTACTCCAATCAAATGAACTAAAACATGATTATATATAAAACATAAAATAAGAAAGGAAAATTTTTCTTAAGTTAATGGGAACCCAAGATAGTAGCACACTAGACTATTTGTAGACTTAGGTTCTCTCCTAAAATACACTAAAATCCCATTTTTCTTCCTCTTATAGGAGGCCCTTCCATTTGATCTTGTACATAGAAATTTTCCTTCTGAAAATATTTCTCACCCTTCATTCAATACCCTTAGGGTCCAAAATGTAAGTTTTAAACCTTTTACAGTAATGAAATGCACACACAAATTCTTATAAAACAAAAAAGAACAAAAATGCAATCACACATATAAAAAAATATTTACCCTGGAAACCCAAACTGGGAAAACTAGCAACCTATTTAGAGCCATACCTCTAATTCTTATTCATCATCTTTCTTAACTTCAATGTTGATATATATATATATATATATATATATATATATATATATATATATATATATATATATATATATATATATATATATATATATATATATATATATATATATATATATATATATATATGATCATGTGGCATCCAAAACCCCTAATCCATTGATTTGGATTACACTACAATTCTAATTCCTTAACCATAATCATAAAACCATGGGCTAAGTCACAAATCCACCCATGCACCACAAAACCATGAAAAGAAAAAATTGTGCATTAAAAAACACTAAAAAACAAACGCAAAAACTGTCATTTCTTTTTCCATGAGGGATTTCACCTCACTACATGTGGGGTTGCTCATGCAAATAATACAACACATACCCAAAATTCTCCCACTTTTCTTTTTTTCTTTGCATACATGGGGTCACAAGATTACATAGTAAAAAATCTAAGGCATCAATGCCCATTGTTTCTCTACACCAGGGGAAATTCTCGATGCTCACAGACTTTGTCAATGAAATTGCAACATTATTCAAAGTTTCCACCACAAAAACACCTTCTTTTATTCAACCACGTGTCTCACAAAGTGATATTAAACATCAATATGTTTTTTCTTTGAATGATAAGCTGAGTTCTTTGCCAGAAATATTACAACATAAAGATATGCTTCATAGTCCAACTTCTCGACATGAATTTTATTGTGTCTTTCCAACTCAATCTCCTCATCTAGACCCTTTCTGATATTAAGTAAACTAAAACTCTGGCAACCGAAAATTCCTTAGTTTCCTTGTATGAGAAATCTGCATCTAAGATAAGATCCTAACAGATTTCCTAGGGTTTTGAAATTGTTTGGTCCCCAAATTTCCATAGGAAGACTAGGAAAACACACCCAAACAGGGATGGTGTCGATTCTTTCCCTTTCTAGACCATTTTTTTGAAGAGCACTGGAGAAGAGTTTATGAACCAAGCTTTTTGTAATACTCTCTCCACATTTGTCACAGAGGAAAATTTACAAAAGAACCAACCACGAGACAAAGTTTTGACTTCCGACAGAGCCGAGATGTAAGCTGACCATTGAGGGTTGACCCAAGACTGAAGAGTTTTTGGTATGAAACGGCGTCCATGAGCTCTACCCATCAGAGTAGTTTCTTTCATTGTTTCAACCTCGTCAAGGAGAATGCTTTCACCTACCACCAATCTCTTCGTTCTTCCTAAGGATTTTATGCATTTTCATTTATTTCAAGTGCCTCGTGAAGTACTCCTAGACGCTAGCTGAATATTTGCATTAAGATACTGAGTAGAGGGACAAGAGCCAGAGTTGTTAGCTGGAGTAGGAGAGGTCCTTACAAAATAATGTGTTGGGATGGCACTGTCAACCAAAACGAAACTCTCAACAGTGGCAATGGATGCGCCTCCAACATGTTCCACTAATATGTTTTCTCCAGCCACGGTATGAGAAGACCCAAGGGATAATTCAATGGAGAAGAGAGAAGGACCGAAATCCTGCAAATGTTGAGATGAAGGAGCACCTAGAGTAGTAGATGTTAAATTTTCAAATTAAATAAAGTACCAAGGCAAGTGATTCTCTTCCCTAGGCGCCTAAGGGGGAGAAAGTGCCTAATGTGGGTCCTAGTCAAATTAATTTGTGAAATGCAAATTAAAAGATAACTTTATGACTAAAGTGAGGCTGAGTGAAGAGACACCAAATCTCAGCCACCCATCTAATCTAATCTCAACCGTTAGATTAGAAAATCCCTCACCTTCCCTCATGAGGTTGACTTGGGCAAGAGGGTGCACCCATTCTTAGTTAGTTCAAGCATTCTTGTTGAGAGAATAAGAGAGAGCAAGAGAGAGGTCAAGCTGAAGAAAAGAGAAAACATTTGCTGGAGGAGAGCACACATCCCAAGGCAAATAACTGGCACGATTTTCAAGGCAGCAGACAGCAAGGAAGAACAGGCCGTACCATATGGATTTGTGGAGGTCGTACAACATTCAATGTGCACAGAAATTGAGGAGGACAATAGCTGCAATTTTTTAGAGTATTGGCACACATTCCAAGGCTATCGTACAACATTTATTGGCACAGAAATCGAGGTAACTACTGTAATAAATTTCTGAGTGTATTTCCGTACAGTTTGTACAATTTGGCACAAATTTTGAGGGTCGTATAGCACGGTTTACAAGGAGTTGTTCATGATGGGTTTTCCGTGCAGTCTTAGCAGAGTTTTGGCATGAATTTTGAGACAGTCCGTACAACATTAATTGTTGGGACAATTGTATAGTTGTATGGATTTCTGGGACAGAAATCGAGGAGCATTTTCCAAGACTGTTCAGAAATATTTTAGCGAAAGAAAGTCCAGATAAGTTTGTGTAAATTTCTGAAGATGAATATGCTGTAAAAGAAATTTCTCAGAAGCTCATAAATAATAAAAATCCCTCTCTCACTGGTTTTCCCCTTATGGGTTTTTCCAGGGTCGAAGTTAGACCGAAAATCTTTGTGTCTATATTTTCTAAGTTTTGCATACTGCTGATACTTTATTTCTGCGTTGAAAACAATGTTCAGAATCCTCATGTTTCAGTTAAGTTTTTATATGCTGAAACAGTGCTGAAATAGTGCTGAAACAATGTTGAAATTGTGTTGAAACATATGATGAAACAATGCTGAAACATATGTTAAAACAGTGTTGAAACATTGTTGAAACATATGCTGAAACAATGTTGAAACTAGGTTTGGGCATTTAACTTTGGCTGAAAAATCAACGAGACTGAAACTGGGTTGGGGTCTGAAAAATTTACATGGTATCAGGGCTGAGTTGAAGAGAGGCGGAAATTTCAGCAGACAGAAAGTTGGGACAACAGTCACTTCACAGGGCAGATTTTTTTTTAATTTGTGATTTTCAGCAGAAAGAGGGTCATGGCTACTGGTTTGAGGGTTGAAGGCAGACTTGATGGGGCAACAAATTTTGGTGCTTGGAAGGAGAGGATGATCTTGCTTTTGCAAGAGAATGAGTTGTGGGACATTATGGAGAATACCACTACTCATCTTGTTGTGGTACCTACTGATGCTACTCCTCTTGCAACCTATAATAATAAGAGTATCAAGGCTAAGAGATTTATTCTTGATGCCATCAAGGATCATTTGATTCCTCACTTGATGGGGAAGACTCATGCCTATGAGATGTGGGAGTCTTTGACTAAATTGTACCATAGTACAAATGAGAACCGGAAGATGGTTTTGAGGGAAAAAATAAAGAGCATAAAAATGACTAAGGCTGAAAATGTGGTCACATACCTTACTAGATTGACACAGGTGAGGGATGAGCTTGGAGCTGTGGGGGAAGCCATAGCTGACAGTGAACTTGTGAGAACAACATTGAATGGTGTTTCCAAACAATGGGTTGTTTTTGTGGAGGGCATTGTTGCTAGGGAGAAGCTTCCCGATTGGGAATGTATTTGGGATGACTTTGTTCAAGAGGATACCCAGAGAGGTTATGTGCATGGCAGTTCATCTACAGGTCATGAGGAGGAGAATGTGGCTCTTGCTACCATTAGCAAGAAGAAGTTCAGAAAGGGTCTAAAGGGAGGACAAAAGCTTAAGGGTGAAGGGAAGAAAGACATGAGCAAAGTCAAGTGCTTTGCTTGCCATAAGTTTGGGCACTATGCAGGATAATGTCCAAAGAAGAAGAAGAAACAAACAACAACTTCAGCAGAGATGGAAGAGTTTTCCACCAAGTTTGACAAGGAATTTTCCTTGATTGCATGTATATCCTCGAGGACCACTACTACAGATACTTGGTATATAGACAGTGGTGCCTCTCGCCATATGACATCAGTTCGTGAGCACTTGATAGATCTTACTCAGTGTGGAGATGTAGAGGTAGTGCTTGGAGATGGCTAGGAGGTCAAGGTGGTTGGTTGTGGGACCGTATCATTTCGGAGGGAGTCTTTGCCTCCCATGACTTTGATAGAGGTTCTTTATGTTCCAGGCTTGAAGAAGAACTTAGTGTCAGTTTCTACTATTGAGGAGAAGGGCTATGAGGTCTTGTTCCGTGATGAGCAGGTGCTTCTTTTCCCCAAAAGGTCTAGCATCACTTCGGTCAAAGTGATTGGTACTAGACATGAGAGGTTGTATAAGTTCTTGTTCCAGCCAGTGCGAGCATTGATTTATTCTACCACCAGCAGTAGTGACCTATGTGAGATATGGCATAGGATGATCCAGGTGGATATTAGTGGCCACCCACCTTTTCCGACTGGCTCAAAATAGTTTTCTGGCAATTTTGGCAATTTACTATTTTTAGCAGGTTTTAACTTCTGGGGCCATTTTTAGGGCCTAAATGAAGGTTTTTTGAGATTGAGGTTCTCAATGATATCCGAAGGCATGATTGAGCCCCCAAAATGAATCTCCTCAATGATGCCTTTCCAACGAGCTATCATATGCCTAAAACAGAGATCGTATGCAAAAGTTACGACCCTAGGAAGTTGATGTACTAACTTACCCAAACGGGGCCCACATGACTTTTGGCGCTTCATTTCCTAGGGTTAGGTTTTTGGATGTATAGGACTTTTGGAATTCCTGTTTATTGTAAAAGGGCCTCTAGAGCCTCATTGTAATCATATTCTTGCGAATGCGGGTAGCCGTCACATCTCTTCTCAGAGATAAGCTGCCACCATTCTAGCGAGTCTTTCACTCTGTATTTTTACAGTTTCTATACATTTCTTTCATTAATAGAAATTGTGTATTACTGTATCTCTATGTTTATGGTTGCATCTCTGATATATTTCTGTTATATTACTGGATATATGCGATATATCTGTGCATTTCTTTATTATATCTCCGCTCTCATTTCATGCCGAAAATAATCTAGATCAGTGGTATCAGAGCAGGCTGCTCTTGATTGTTTTTTTCAGTGCATGTCCCCGACGAGGTCCGAGTATAGCAAGTTGGGTCTCGAGCTTGTATCTCTTGAAGACAATCGCTCTCGCACACCCAAGAAACCCTCAATGGCGAAAGAAAAGAAAATCAATGGAGCAGATGATCCTATCAATCTGTTGCTTGAGCAAGCTCTCACGCAACAGAGGGACGAAATGATGGAGAATTTTTCCCACATCCTTAAATTCCTGTCGATAGCATCAGGTGCATCTTCATCAAGCGGCCACTTTGGAGGCACCTCGCCTTTCAAGGTACAAGTTAATTTTGATATTCCTGTATTTAAAGGACAGATAGATGCAGAAGCCCTAGAAAAATGGTTAACTCTGCTAGAAGGTTATTTCTCTATTCACAATTTTTCCGACAAAGAAAAGATCACCTTCGCACTCCTTAAAAATCTCCCTCATGTCAAACATTGGTGGGAAACTTACTGGGAGCAAAGTTCCACAGAGGAGTCTGGAATATATGGGGCCGATCCCACTTGGGATTTTTTTATGGATGCGGTAAAGGAACAGTATTACCCTGTTGGCAACTACGAAGACCAATACATGAGATGGACCACACTGTGGCAAGAGAGGGGCCAAGCAGTTTCGGGGTTCACCAATGCCTTCCATACCTTGTGCACCAAGTTGGGTATTGAAGACTCCGAGCGACATTTGGTTCTGAAATATCGTGGGGCTCTACACAGATACATACAGAATGAAATGGATTTTCTGGACATCTCATCACTCGATGCTGCTTATCGATATGCTGCTAAAATTGAGCAGAAATTTAAGCACCAGAACAAACGGGAATTCGGTTCTGCAAATCTGCAACAACCAAAGTACGACAAAGACGACCCTAACAAACAGTCTCCCGAAAACCAGTCCAAGACACAGGAAAAGAAGGGTCACGGGAAGACAAAGAAGGACATCGAAAAATGGTGTGATTTCCACAAAATCCCCTGGAACAACACCAATGAATGTCGTTCAAAACAGTCATTGGTGGTCGAGATCAAAGACAAGGAGCCGAACCCTGCTTCAGAATCTGATTCTGAAAATACAGGTAAAGGACATATCATTGACACAGAAACCACTGCTATTGTCGCGACCACAACAATTCAACCAGAAGAACCAACAGATCCTGAAGAGGGGGAGCGCCTTTTTCATTCACAGATGTGGGTGAAGCGGACCCCGCTGCATTTTATTGTTGATAGCAGAAGCCAGAAGAACCTCATCTCAACAGAGGTCGTCAAACAGTTGGGATTGTCGACAACACCACACCCACAACCATACAACATTGGGTGGCTTCGCCAAGGACGAGATCTTCATGTCAGCCAACAATGTCGATTGTCATACAACATCCATCCCTTCAAGGACGAGGTATTATGTGATGTTACCCCACTGGATGTCTGTGATGTTCTCTTGGGCCAGCCATATATGTGGAAGTGCCATGCTATTTATGAGTCTCGACCCCGTAGTGTCATTATTACTTTGGGGGGCCATCTCTACAGAATACCAGAGGTAGTTCCAACTATTGTTTCACCTAAAAAGTGTTGCAAGGTAGTATCTCATACTGCAAAATTCAGCTTCTTCACAATCTGTTCAAAAGGGAAACATAACGACATTGCAACCACTACAGTCTCGCGCCCTGCACCTTCTATCCAACAGAAGCAGGTTGAGAAGGTTGCAACAAAGCACAAAGATTCATCCTGCACACCTTCCTCTCATGTAGCTCGACTTGTTGAACAACCTCAACTTCAACAGGTTCATGACAGACTTCCACAAACTAAGCAGCGCAACGTCTCCAACAATACAAGCAACTCACCCATATGCAGATCCAACAAATGCTTTTCCCTCTCCCCCGGGAACTCAACGCAATGGAGACCATTGCTTCCTAAGGAGGGAGGATTGAGCCAGCTGTATATTGGTGGCCACCCACCTTTTCCGACTGGCTCAAAACACTTTTCTGGCAATTTTGGCAATTTACTATTTTTAGCATGTTTTAACTTCCGAGGCCATTTTCAGGGCCTAAATGAAGGTTTTTTGTGATTGATGTTCTCAATGATATCTAAAGGCATGATTGAGCCCCCAAAATGAATCTCCTCAATGATACCTTTCCAACGAGCTATCATATGCCTAAAACGGAGATTGTATGCAAAAGTTACGACCTCGGGAAGTTGATGTACTAACTTACCCAAACGAGGCCCACATGAATTTTGGCGCTTCATCTCCTAGGGTTAGGTTTTTGGATGTCTAGGACTTTTGGCATTCCTGTTTATTGTAAAAAGGTCTCTAGAGCCTCATTGTAATCATCTTCTTGCGAATGCGAGTAGCTGTCACATCTCTTCTCAGAGATAAGCTACCACCATTCTAGTGAGCCTTTCACTCTGTATTTTTACAGTCTCTATACATTTCTTTCATTAATAGAAATCGTGTATTATTGTATCTCTGTGTTTATGGTTTCATCTCTTATATATTTCTATTATATTACTGGATATACGCGATATCTCTGTGCATTTCTTTATTATAGCTCCTCTCTCATTTCGTGCCGAAAATAATCCGGATCACAGGAGGATGGCACATTTGCACCATGGGTCTTTGAGAGTTATGAGGGAGATGGTGACGCGAGTTCCATATTTCAGTTCAGAGCACCATGAGTTGTGCAAGGGGTGTACATTGGGAAAGTACACCAAGACTGCTTTTTCGAGCAGTGACAATAGAGCAGCATGGATACTTGATCTTATACATTCAGATGTATGTGGCCCGATGTCTTCGGCATCATTGACTGGATCCCTATACTATGTTGTATTCATTGATGACTTCTCTCAGAAGTCCTAGATTTTCTTCATGAATACCAAAGGACAGGTCTTCAGTCGGTTCCAAGAGTTCAAAGCTCTTGTGGAGAACCAGACAGGGAAGAAAATCAGAGTCCTGAGATTAGACAATGGAGGTGAGTATACCTCCAAGGAGTTTATGGATTTCTGTGCAGGAGAGGGCATCAGGAGGGAGTTGATGGTTCCTTACAACCCGCAACAGAATGGGGTTGCTGAGACGAAGAACAGGGACATTGTTGGGGCTGCGAGAGCCATGCTACATGATCAGGGGTTGCCACTATTTCTATGGGCTAAGGCATGCTACACTGCAGTTTATCTACAAAACATGAGTCCTCACAGGGCTGTGGGGAGCATGACTCCCGAGGAGGCTTTATTTGGGAAGAAGCCTGAGGTGGGGCACTTTTAGGTTTTTGGGTGCATCACATATTCATATGTCCCTTTTGAGAAGAGGACAAAGCTGGAACCCATGGCAGAGAGAGGGATCTTTGTTGGGTACAATGAGACTTCAAAGGATTTCTGTATTTACCTTCCTTCCTTGAGGAAGACTGTCTTGAGGAGGGATGTCAAATTTGAGGAGGACAGAGCCTTTAGGAAGTCTAGAGGGATAGAGAGAGGTGAGCAGTCTTCATATCAGATTCAGGTGAGCCCGCAACAGACTACAGTGACACAGATTTCAGGGCGACCAGTTTCGGTGACTACGGGTTCACAGGTGACAGGGCCACAGAGTTCAGGTTCGCAGGTTGTCGGTCCACAGGTTTCAGGATCAAGTACTTCAGGGTCTACTACATGATCATTGTCTTCAGCAGATGGGGTTGATCAGGAAGAGTCCCCTCCACAGGACACTACTTCAAAGAGGAGGAAGCCCAAGTGGCTTCAGGACACTTTGAGGGAGGCATAGGGTTCAGTGGGGAATCCCAGACAGGTAGTGAGGGAGAGTAAACCTCTCGAGAGGATTTGCAGCTACATCGCGATGGTGAGCAGTATTAGGGAGTCTGAGCCTTCCACTTTTGAGGAGGCCAATAGTAGACAGGTTTGGAGAGATGCCATGATGGAAGAGTATAATTCCATCATGAAGAACGATGTCTGGGAAGTTGTTCCTAGACCTGAGGGGAAGTCAGTGGTGACTTCCAGTTGGCTCTACAAGCTAAAGCATGCTGCGGATGGCAGCATTGAGAAGTACAAAGCTCGCTTTGTGGCTCGGGGGTTTTCACAGGTTGAGGGAGTCGACTATGATGAGACCTTTGCACCGATTGCTCGATACACTTCGATTAGGGCAGTGATCTCCATTGCAGCAGAGATGGGTTGGAAGATCCACCAGATGGATGTGAAGACCGCATTTCTG
>ML785109.1:556193-570343 GCA_009831015.1 Picea engelmannii | reverse complement strand
TGAAGAGACTTCACGAATATGAGAACTATGGTTTTGATAAGGAATTGGTCCTCCATACACAAACTGGAACTCCAAACTTAGAATTGCAATTAGTTACTCTGCAACCTTCTTTAGGAGGGTGGCATGAGGCTAAAATGAAGAAAGGGAAAAGGAGTAGGTTTGAGGATTATTTTTCATTGTGACAAAATGAAATTTCATTTAAATTTATAATATTAAATATGTAAGTATAGCAAGGAAATGAAAAATGTGATTTCCATTCAATCTTTGAATAGAAATGATGATTTTTTATTTGGGTAAAAAAAGAGTGAGATAATCTTGTAGAAAAAGGACATGATTAGATGGTTCCCTTAGAGTTATTGTTTTCCAAATAATACGTTTCATGTCCTCCTCATTACCCAATGACCACCATTAGCATAAAACTATTCTCCCCTAAGATTTATTAAATATGAGCATAAATTCATCTTATCTTGGAATTTATTAAGCACTAAGATGAATGAAAAAGAAATTGAAACGACGTTGATGCACATGATGATCTCTAAAAACATGTTACTAACCACAAAAAAAACTAAAAGAACATAAATTCCTTGAATTAGAGAGAGGATTTGAGGTACTTGCATAAATAATTAGAAGATGAAGTAAGAACATGAAACAAAAGAAATATAATTAGCTTTTGATTTATATAAATATTTGATCTTATTTATATAAGTAGATGTAAATAGATATTTTTTAGCCACTAATATATGTTTTTATGGTTTACATCACACTCCAGTTTACAAAATGCCATAGGCATGTAAAATGCTAGGACTTCCCGAGTGGTCACCCATCTGAGTACTACTCTAGCCTAAGTGTGCTTAATTGTGGAGTTCTAATGGGATCCAATACATTAATGCTATGCTATAAGCATGTACATAATACCACTAGGAAATCATTACATGATGTTTGTAATTAACAAATGAAGATGGCATTACATTCTATTTCCCATCAAAAGGGTGAATATCATAGTTTATCAAAACCATATGCTTGAAATGTTGATTCAGTGGAAAAGGTGGATGGACACCTAGATCCACTTGGATCATCCCCCCCCCTTAGGAAGCAATGGACCCCATTGCGTCAAGTTCCCTCGGGAGATGGAGAAAATTTTGTTGAATTTGAACCTTGGTGAGCCGCTTGCCTTGTTGAAGTAGTTGTCCTTCTTGTACTTTGCCTATGGGAGGATATCATGAACTTGTTGGAGGTGTTGGATTTGTTCAACAGATTTGGCTGCATGATCTTCCTTGGTCTAAGTGTGGGAGGGATCTGTCGGTGAAGATGTAGCAAGAAGAGCTATATTGATATTGGGGGCTAAAGGTTGGAACCCCAGGCACACCTCAAAAGGGTTATGGTCAATAGAGCTATGTTGAACATATGGAAGACTCTCATTATATCTGTGTTCCTCTACAATCTTGTTGATATTCTTCTGCTAAATAGAAATTTCTTGGGATGAGGTTGTAGTGGTCGCAGTGACCTTATGTTCACCTTCTAATTGGATCGTGAAGAGGGAAAAGTTTATGGTTTGAGAGATTACTTTGCAACAATGTTTTTTCGAGATCGACAATAGTTGGAGCTACCTATGGTACCTTGTAGAGCTGACCTCCAAGAGTAACAATGACACTACGGGTCCAAGAATCATATATAATGTAACGTTTCCACATATATGGTTGTCCCAAAAGAACATCATAGAATTCAAGTGGGGAAACATCACACACTACCTCATCCTTGAAGGGATTGATGCCATAGGACATATGACACTGTTGGATGACACGGTGTCTCATCCCCAACTCAACCATTTGATGGTGTATGGTTGGGGATGTGGTATTGTTGGCAACTTCAATCTCTTGACAAACACGGATGAGATCAAGTTCTCCTGACTCTCATTGTCAACAATGAAATGCAATGGGGTCCCCTTTACCCACATCTATGAGTGGAAGAGGTGCTCGCCCTCCTCAAGATCCTCTGGTTACTCTGGTTGTATAGTTGTGGTTGTGATGGTAGTAGTGGGTTATGCATCAATGATATTTTTCCCTTTATTGTGCCTTGAATCAAATTCCAAGTCAGGTTTCGATTATTTTTATTTGATCTTGGCCACTAATGACTATTTCGAGCAACATTCATCGGTGTCATGCCGAGGGTTGTTGTGGAAATCACACCACTTTTTGGTGTCTTTCTTATACTTCTCGTTAACCTTCTTTTCCTACGTCTTGGACTGGCTCTCCTAAGGTTGACATTCCTTTCTCTATCCTTAGTTCTATGAGTTAGGGTTGCCTTTGCCATGATTTTGTTGTGGCGTATTTTCAACCCCGAACTCCCGCTTACTCTGCTTCTTGAATTTATGCTCAATTTTGACTACATATCGATAAGCAACTCCCAGTGAGGAGATGTCCAAGAAATCCATCTCTGTTTGGATGTACCTATGTATACCACTGCAATACTTCAAAACTAGGTGCCACTCAGAGTCTTTGATACCTAGCTTTGAGCGCAAGGTATGAAATATGATAGTGTAATCCAACATCATTTGGTCTCTTTTCTGATGCATAGTCGTCCATCTCATGTACTAGTCATCATAGTTTCAGACAAGGTAGAACTCCTCCTTTAGGGCATCTACAAATGCCTCCCAAGTGGGTTCTCTCCTAAATGATGTAGATTCATCTACAGTGTAACTCTCTTAGTAACCTTCCCACCAAGATCTGACACGGGGAAGGGGTTTAAGGAGTGTGAATGTGATATTTTCATTGTTGTAGAAATTTTGGATGGAGTAATAACCTTCTAGTGGATTCAACCATTTTTCTAGAGCATCTACATATATCCGGCCTTCAAATAAGGGGATATCAAAATTGACTCGTACCTTGAAGGGTGTCGCACCTCCAAAATGGTTGCTTGTCAAAGATTCCTCAGCCACCATCATCGGTAGTCTTCGAAGGATTTGAGCGAAGTTGTCCATCATCACGTTCCTCTCTCACATTAGGGATTCCTTGAGAAACATCTCGAAAGGATGTCCTTCTTTGTCATCTCTCTTTTCTTCCATCATGGGAGGTTCCTTGGTTAGCGAGAGAGGTTGTCATCAAGAGAAACTAGCTTGAAACCCAAATACATATGACGCAGCATGCGCTCACAAGCACGTCCACTCACAGGATCTTCTCTTCTCTACTGGCCCGAAGAACTGTAACGCTCTTCTACTTCCCTGTCAGGAAATCCGCACCCATAGAACTTTTCACACGATCCCCTCTCTGCACTTGGAGGATCGGACTTCGGGACTTCGCGAGGTCAGTGATCGAGCATTGTACCCTCGAGTCCCCGACACCTGACGACAGTCAACGCTGACCTTCCCTTCTAATTCAGAACTTTTCTTATCGTGATTTCTCCACTCGCGATATCGAGCAACTCGGTACTCCGACTCCTGAGTCCCGATATGCTGATTACCCGACACACGTGTGAGTTGACTTTTCCACACCCTGTCACCTTGTCGGGATTTTGGATTTCCCTATATCGCGAATCCTGATGTCAATGTTTCGGCACTTCTCACTGCGAAACTCCGATAACTCGTGCCGCTTGTCCACCACTCTGACTCCTGTGGCCCCACACTTTTCTTGTACCCGTCGAGATATCGTGTATTGCTATATCGCGATTCCCGTTGCAATATTTCGGAGTTTCAATCCATGAAACCCCGATACACGATACCACGTGCAAATGCGACGGTCCTTGTGACTCGGATCAATGCTCTGCCCCTCCTGAGATTCGAACCTTTTGATGATATGTCGTCGTATCTTCCCTGCACTTCTGGGAGATCTAACAACCCATGGATTATTGAGAATTCTCCTCGGAAAATACCGACCGCCCGTTTCTTCTTCGATGATTCCTACGAAATGACTAAGTGTTCTCCTCAAAAATCGTCCACCTACAGCGTGAAATTACGACGCCTGCTTAAACACTTCATGCACAACTTCTCTACGTTGTTCTTCAACAAATTCGAAGGCTCTATCCTTCCTGATCTTTTCCCACGACCTTCAAGTCCTTCAGAAAACTCTTGCACGTACTCCTTGCAGAAAACCTTCAACCACGTCTAAGTGTTGAATTCCTTCGACTCTGCGCACGCCTGCAACAACAATCCTTTGATACTTCACTCAGGTTCGCAACCCTGAGACTTTTAACCTGCCTGCACACTCCTTTCACGGCTCCTGTACCCAACTGCACTTTGAGTGAACGAGAACAAAAGTTAAACTATCTGAGCTTCAGAGACACAACCCTGAATTCTTGTCGACGCACTCCTTGAGGACACTTCAACTGCACTCCTTGCAGGAATTCTTACTAAGATAGAGAAACAATTGAAACTCATTCCTACTTCCTCTCAGACTTCAATTCAACCATGAAATCATATACACAACATATAAAGGAAATGCATAACAGGAAGCAATCATTCATGAGCATATCAACATCAATACACAAAGAACAACACAAACCATGAATTTGAATCAATCTTTTCTATTAATTCAAGTATCTATACATGGGTGTTCTTACACAGCTCTCTGCATGCTCTTTCTCTTCCTGGATTTTTCAATAATGTTACAAATGCACAATGAGGGTGTCTATATCCCGTTTCCCTCTTGCGCTCTCAACTGTCTAGTCTAGAATTAAATTCTATCTTCTTTACATTAACTATCCTAAATGCCTTTCTACCTACTAAGGATGAGAGCTAAAGGCTCAAGGTCCATTTACATTTACAAGTGTGCCTCATCTTAATGACTACATTTAAGATTGCGCAACAACTTCAAGGTGTTCTCAAAATTTGTGCTAGCGCTTGTCTAGCTATCTCTTACCTTCTCCGCTAGCTCGCTTGATGTGAGGGATGCTCCTGCATCATACTCCCTCACTTGAAAACTTTCATGGGATCCTGTCCATGAGCTCCTGCACGGTCTGACCATGCCTTTGTATTTCTGCTTCAGTCTCCCAGCTGGCATCTTCAACTGGATGGTTCTTCCACTTGACCAGATACTCAAAGTATTCCTTTTGCCTGGTCCTCTTACTCACTCTTTTGTCCAGTATGCGCTCCATCTGTGGCTTCTCTGCAACTGGCATCTGTTTCATCCACTAAATCACTGGCTGCTCATTCCCAGTTTCTGCCTCTTTAGCTCTGTATGGGTATAAATCTGAGACATTAAATATTGGAGAAATTTCGATCCCATCGGGTAATTCAATCTCATAAGCGTTTGCCCCAAATTTCTTCAAGACCCTACATGGCCCGATTTTCTTCATTTTCATCTTATTATATGTTCCTCTCGAGAACCTTTCTTTCCTCAAATGTGCCAGAACCAGATCACCAACCTCAAACTGGAGTTGTCTTCTATGCTGATCAGCTCTGTGCTTGTATTCCTGACTTGATTCCAGCAACCGCTCCTTCACCTTGCTGTGAAGTTCTTTCATCACCTCTGCGAATTCTTCTGCACTAGCGCTCCTAGTCCCAACCTGTTCTGAATCCCTCAGTTCAGAAATTCCTCTTGGCTGTATGCCATATACAACCTGAAATGGACTCTTCCCTGTACTCCTGTTCACTAAGTCATTGTACGCAAATTCTGTTTGCGGAAATATATTGTCCCACTGGCTATGGTGCTCTGTCACCAAGCTTCTTAGCAAGTCTCCCAGACTCCTGTTGACCACTTTTGTTTATCCATCCGTCTGAGGATGATAAGCTGAACTAAATGCCAAGTTAGTTCCCAGCTTCTTCCATAAGGTCCTCCAAAAATGCCCTATGAATTTGGTGTCTCGATTTGAAACTATACTCCTTGGTAAGTCGTGAAGTCGAATGACCTCTTTGAAAAACAGGTTCACAATGTGAGTTGCGTCACTGGTCTTTTGACATGGAATGAAGTGTGCCATTTTGGAAAATCTATCCACTACCACAAAGATTGAATCAACACCTCTTTGTGTTCTTGGAAACCCCAATACAAAATCCATGCTAATCGCATCCCACGACCTTTCTGGTATGGGAAATGGTTGATAGAACCCTACATTCTGCTTTCTTCCCTTTGAATGCTAGCAAATTCTACATCTGTCTACAAATCTCTTGACATATGCTCGCATTCCCGACCAAAAATATGACTCATTCAATTTTGCGAACGTCTTGTCATGGCCAAAATGTCCTGCCAATCCTCCACTGTGTTTCTCCTTCAACAAGTTCTCCCTCATGGAGCAATTCGGAATACACAGCTGATTGCCCCTAAACAACAATCCTTCTTGGATCATGTAGTCCATCCACTGACTCCTATCTCTGAGAACTGGATTCTCAGCTGCTTCATACACTTCTCCAAAATCCTGATCATTTGCATACATGTCCCTGAGATCATCAAAACCCAGCATTTTGACTCGGAACTCCTGCAACAGCAAACACTTCCTGCTCAAAGAATCAACCACTTTGTTAGCAGTACCAGAAATGTGTTTAATCACAAAAGTGAAATTCTACATATACTCAACCCATTTGACATGTTTTTGATTCAACTTCTCTTGTTGAGTCACAAACTGCAATGCATGATTATCACTATACAAGACAAACTCTTTCGGGATCAAGTAATGCCTCCATTTCTTCAATGCTTGGATGATAGCATAAAACTCCTTATCATAAGTGGAGTACTTCAATTTTTCTTCATTCAGCTTCTCGCTGAAGTATGCTATCGGCCTGTCTTCTTGACTCAAGACTGCCCCGATCACAAATCCACTTGCATCGCATTTCACCTGAAATGTCTTTCGAAAATCCGGCAACACCAGAAATGGTTGTTCTATAATCTTCCTCTTCAACAAATTGAAACTCTTCTTAGCCTCTGCTGTCCAGTGAAAATATTTATGTCTTTTCTTCACTGTATCCATCGTCGCCACGCTAATTCCACTGAAATTCCTGATGAACTTTCGGTAGAAACTAGCCAATCCGTGAAAACTTCTCACCTCAAATATATTTCTCGGTGATGGCCAATTCTTGATTACCTCCACCTTATCTGGATCCATCCTCAACTCATTTGTTGAAATAACAAACCCCAAGTAAATGAGCTTTGTCTTCATGAATGATGACTTCTTCATGTTTATCAACAACTTCTCCTACTGTAGCTTCTGCATTACTGTAGCCAAATGCTTCAAGTGTTTTGCCACTGGTTTACTGTAAACCAGTATGTCATCCAAATACACAATGAAAAAATTCCCGATGAACTCCCTCAGGACTTCGTTCATTAACCTCATGAAGGTACTCGACGCATTTGTTAAGCCAAATGGCATAACAAGCCATTCGTACAACCCTTCGTTGGTTTTTAATGTTGTCTTCCATTCATCGCCTTCTCTCATGTGAATCTGATGATAACCACTCTTCAAATCAATCTTTGAAAAATACTTTGCTCCGCTCAAGAAATCCATCAGATCATCCATCCTCGGCAATGGGAATCTGTACCTGATGGTTATCTTATTTATCGCCCTTGAGTCAGTACACATCCTCCAGCCTTCGTCTTTCTTCGGACTGAGTACTGTTGGAACAACACATGTACTCAAGCTCTCCCTGACCAAACCTTTGTCCAACAAATATTGGACTTGCCTTTTAACCTCTTCATTCTCTCACGGCGTCAATCTGTACGTAGCTTTGTTTGGAAAACTGGCTCCTGGTATGAGATCAATATGATGACTCACACTCCTGATCGGTGGCAACGAACGAGGTAATTCGTCCACAATTATGTCAAGGAACTCTTCCAGCAGTTCTTGAACTTCTCCTGGTAAATCATCCACACTTGTGCTAGTCAGAACAATCTTCGGTTTTCTGACCACAATAAACTGTGGATCCTCCTTCTTCTTAATCTCTGTAAGAAGTTCCTTGCCACTCATGAGAAGTACTGTGTTGCTTACTTCTGGCTTCACCTCCTTATCCTTTATCGGAAGCAACATGTGTGTCCTCCCATTCTTCTCCAGGGTGTATGTGTTCATTCTCCCATCATGAATCACATTCCTGTCATATTGCCATGGCCTACCCAGCAATAGATGACAAACATCCATAGGAATGACATCACATAAGATCTTATCATTATATCCACCTATTTTAAACTCAACCAAGCATTGTTTAGTGACAGTTACCTGGTGTCCTTTCTGTAGCCATGAAACTCTGTATGAGCTTGGATGATCAGTCGTCTCCAGCTCCAGCTTCTCTACCATCTCTGTAGATACGAGATTATTCATGCTACCACTGTCTACAATGACCTTGCATACCCTGTCCTTGGTCTTGCAAGAAGTCCTAAAAAGTCTGGTCCTTTGGACTGAACTCTCCACCTCCTTCTTGGGTGTCAAAAGGACTTTTCGCATCATCAACGATCTTCCACCTTCAGCGTCTTTTGCCTCAACATCCCGCCTATGTGCCTCAGCGATGTGAGATTCTCCAGTGTCCTTCTTTTTATCTGGACACTCGTAAGACTTGTGCCCATTCTTTCCACACATGAAGCATGTGATGATTCCACCTCTTCTTCTTCCTCTACCTCTAGTACGAGGAAAAGTGTTGTTATCAGCATAATCTCCTCTCTGCTCATTATGTTGTCCTCTCTGCTCAGCATATTGCTACCCTCGCTGTGAGGTTCCACCTCTCTCTATTCGAGTCTGAGGTTTCTTCCATTCCTCCCTGGGCTTCTGGGTTCTATCCTGGGAAACTTCTTTTCCTCTGGGCTGACTTCTGCCTCGACCCCTCTGACTCTACTTTCGGCTCAACTTCTCCTTCGCTTTCAGAGCCATCTGATAAGCATCTTCCACCGTTCGGATGGTTACCATGCTCATCTCATCCTGGATATCATATCTCAGGCCATTCATATACCTGGAAACTTTTTCATCATCGCTCTCCCGATGACCTGCCCTGATGTTCAGTCTGTAGAATTCCTCAGTGTATTCTTTCACTGTCATCATCTTCTGTCTCAGGTTTTGCATTCTCTTGAACAAAGTAATTTGATAGTCCCTTGGGATGAATTTTGCCTTCATCTTCACGATCATCCTGTCCCATCTTTTGATCTTTTGCTTGCCTTTGCAGCGTCTGTCAGCTTGTAGTTCATCCCACCACAATGCTACATGTCCTTTCAATCTCATTACAGCATGCTTGACCTTCTTGTCCTCTTCGACATATTCATAGTCGAAGTATGTGTCCAGAGCTCTAATCCAGTCTAGAAGCTCCTCTGCATCCAAGTTTCCCTCGTAAACTGGAATGTCCGTCTTTGCTCTTGCACCCATCCTGGAAATAGCTCTGATCAAACGCTCATTTGATGCATCTTCGACTGTAACTTCTTCTTCACGTTCAACCTCAACTTCGCTTTCAGAATCACTTAGATCCCCAACACTAGCTGTGCGTCTTTGCGCTGTCTCCATGTCTTGGAGTCTAGCTCGTAGATCACGCATTTGTCTCTCCATAAATGGATCTGTCATCTGCCTGCCTCTTCTTCTCGGCATTTCCCTATCCTCTGGTGGATCGGGTGTCTGCATGTCCCTTCTCCTTGGCGGCATGGCGAATTCTCTTTCTCTGCTACAAAAAACAAAGAACCTTTCTGGGCGCTGATACCAAACTTGACGCAGCACATGCTTGCAAACATGTCCACTCACATGATCTTCTCTTCTCTACTGGCCCAAAGAACTGTAACGCTATTCTACTTCCCTGTTGGGAAATATGCACCCACAGAAATTTTCACGCGATCCCCTCTCTGCACTCGGAGGATCGGACTTCGTGACTTCATGAGGTCAGTGATCGATCATTGTACCCTCGAGTCCCCGAGACCCGACGATAGTCAACACTGACCTTCCCTTCTAATTCAGAACTTTTCTTATCGCAATTTCGCCACTCGCGATATCGAGCAACTCGGTACTCTGACTCTCGAGTCCCGATATGCCGATTACCCGACACACACGCGAGTTGACTTTTCCACACCCTGTCACCTCGTCGGGATTTCAGATTTTGCTATATCACGAATCCTGATGTCAATGTTTCGACACTTCTCGCTGCGAAACTTCGATAACTCGTGCCGTTTGTCCACCACTCTGACTCCTGTGGCCCCACCCTTTTCTTGTACCCGTCAGGATATCGCGTATCGCTATATTGCGATTCCCGTTGTAATATTTTAGAGTTTCAATCCACGAAACCCCGATACACGATACCACGTGAAAATCTGACGGTCCTTGTGACTCAGATCAACGCTCTGCCCCTCCTGAGCTTCAAACCTTTTGAGGATATGTCGTCTTATCTTCCCTGCACTTCTAGGAGATCTAACAACCCACAGATTATCCTGAATTCTCCTCGGAGAATACCGACCGTCTGTTTCTTCTTCGATGATTCCTATGAAATGACTAAGTGTTCTCCTCAGAACTCGTCCACCTACAACGTGAACTTACGGTGCCTGCTTAAACACTTCATGCACAACTTCTCTGCGTTGTTCTTCAACAAATTCGAAGGCTCTATCCTTCCTGAGATTTTCCCACGACCTTCAAGTCCTTCAGAAAACTCTTGCACACACTCCTTGTGGCAAACCTTCAACCACGTCTAAGTGTTGAAGTCCTTCAACTCTGTGCACGCCTGCAGCAACAATCCTTCGATACTTCACTCAGGTTCTCAACCCTGAGACTTTTACCTGGCCTGCGCACTCCTTGCACGGCTCCTGTGCCCAAATGCACTTTGAGTGAACGAGAACAAAAGTTAAACTATTTGAGCTTCAGAGACGCAACCCTGAATTCTTGTCGACGCACTCCTTGTAGACACTTCAACTACACTCCTTGCAGGAATTCTTACTCAGATAGAGAAACAATTGAAACTCATTCCTACTTCCTCTCAGACTTCTATTCAACCATGAAATCATATACATAGCATATAAAGCAAATGCATAACAGAAAACAAACATTCATGAGCATATCAACATCAATACACAAAGAACAACACAAACCATGAATTTGAATCAATCTCTTCTATTAATTCAAGTATCTATACATGGGTGTTCTTACATAGCTCTCTGCATGCTCTTGCTCTTCCTGGATTTTTCAATAATCTTACAAATGCACAATGAGGGTGTCTATATCTCGTTTCCCTCTTGCACTCTCAACTGTCTAGTCTAGAATTAAATTCTATCTTCTTTACATTAACTATCCTAAATTCCTTTCTACCTACTAAGGATGAGAGCTAAAGGCTCAAGGTCCGTTTACATTTACAAGTGTGCCTCATCTTAATGACTACATTTAAGATTGCGCAACAACTTCAAGGTGTTCTCAAAATTTGTGCTGGCGCTTGTCCATCTATCTCTTGCCTTCCGCGTTGGCTCGCTTGATGTGAGGGATGCTCCTGCATCAACATATATCTTGACCTCATTAGGGACCTACTCTGAGAAATGACAAGGAGTACACTCCTCCAATACCACTGATCTATATTATGATGGGAACGAAACGAGACAAAAAAATATCACAGAGAACAAAAAAATATAGTGAAACCCAACTTCCATTAATGAATAAGATATAAAAACGTTGTAGAACAAAAACTGGCAGAATGGGGTAGCTTTTCTCTAAAATGAAAGATATGTTGGCTACGCTTCATTCACAACAAGCTTTACATTACACTCCATTACATGCTTAAAGGGCCTCCTTCACCTCAATTATATATGATAGAGTGAGAGGAGAACAATTCCCATGATGCATGTGGAATAAATTAGTTTAAGTTTATAAAATGACATAGGCATGTAAAATACTAGGACTATTGGATGGTCACCCATCACAGTACTACTCTAGCCCGAGCACACTTAATTGTGGACTTCTAATGGGATCCGTTTTATTAATGCTATGTTGTAAGCATGTACATAAGACCACTAGGAAATCATTACATGATGTTTGTAATTAACAAATGAAGATGGAATTACATTCCATTCCCCATCAAAAGGGTGAATATCATGGTTTATCAAAACCATATGCTTGAAATGTTGATTCAGTGGAAAAGGTGGATGGCCATCGAGATCCACCTGGATCATTTTCAATTAAAAATTACAAATTATCTCAAATACTATTGGTTAATATGACTAATTTATTTTGTTAAATTTTGAAAGACAAATTGGTGAAACAAAATGAGATCTCAAATACAATATGGTGTTGGAAAAGAAGGGCCAAAGTACAACAAAATGGTATAAATAGTCCCATATACATATTCCTAGATCAAAAGTGCTAGGTATACATCATAATTGTTGCTAATATGGGTACATATGTACCGATGGCCCGTCCCTTAGGTGATTGGGGATGGAAACAACCTGAGAATACTTATTGAATAGAAAGTGGGCTCCGAAGATATGAAATTATCTAAGTGAAGGGAAGCTCAAAATTATCTTTGATAACGGTGGAAATGAGCCAATCAAGTCTCAGGAAATGCATTTGAGGTTAGATCATGGATATATATATGAATCCTAATGGTGCAATGATGAGTTGGAGTTGATTATGTGATATCCTCTCAGCATCTTCCAAGGTAACCCATCAAGGAGGGATATAGGTACTAGGGTAGATAGGACTAACCCTTAGAATGAAGGTGTTGATGTCGATAGGGGGAAGTCCATGGGTTCCCAAGAATGAAAAGGGTTCCTTAGGTCTGACATCCAAAGTACAAAATGTAGAGCTATATCTATGGAAGAAAATGTTAATGACGAAACATGTAGGCGAATACCTAAATAGAATCCCCTCTTGAGGTTTGATGCATCTCATGCATGTTCAAGAAACTGGTACAATCAACTAGATCATTGAACCATCAAGTATATGATTCTCAGTCATGATATGATGAGCTAAATTTAATCATATGAGAAACAACCAAGTCAAAGAGCATTGATGACTCTTCTTGCTTGGTTAGAGGCACCCATCAATGATGAGGATGAGGCCAAGGTACACAATCCTCTAAGCTATACCCCTAGAATAAAGGTGTTTAAGTTGATAATGGAAGGTTTGTCAGAATCAAGGAAATGATGAGTCCTTGAATCTAGCATGAGGGAGAAAGTAAGGTGTGATTGAAAGAGACTCACACCAAAATGGGAAGGGGGAAGGCAATGAGAGGGGGACTCAAGAATTTCCTTGTTTAGAGAATAAATGAAAGGCTGACCTGGTAGAGACTGAAAAAATTTCACTAGGAATGGTTAAATACTGGGAAAACATGTTTTCAAGGACATATCAATAAACCACTAGGACAAATGGAGGTTAAAAATGGGAAACATGGGATGGGTATGACTCACGAAGATGCTGAAAAATGGTAACAGAATGCAATGTGGAACTGAACAGACTCCATGAGACATAAAGGTGACTCATATAAGATGTTTCGAACAAGGGAAATAAAGGGATGCTGCCAAAAAATGAACCATTAAATTGAAAAGTGCAAGGCCCTCTTTGTGTTTCAAAAGGGGTTCCAGGAGGAGAAGTTAAGATATGTAGTAGTAAAAGGAGAATTCAATAGATCTAACAAACATGTCAAGAGATATAATATCTAATCAAAACCTCACCAAGGAAACCAAACGGGGATACATATGGGAAATGAGGAGATATATGCCCTATAAAACAACTAGATAGAGCTAACGGTGAATGTGAAAACTACAAATTGAAGTGATCAATGGTAGGGGCATTAGTGGAAATTTGCTCGGGGGTGGGTGAATGGTGGCATAAAAATGAAGAATTTTCATTGTATGGATGAAGTGGGGGTATTTTGATACATTATATTCCAATAGATACCAACTATATATATGGGAGTCTAGAGGGTATGGTTGTCAACATGATGAGAATGAATGCACATGGCTTCAAATCTGGTATGTAGACTAACTATACTCCTAGTCCCTAAGGAATTAAATGGCATGGGCACCAAAATGAAACAAGGGTCACTATTATATGGCACCCATGCAAGGAATAATATATCACCGAGTAGATGGAAAACACAAAATATTGAGGCATTGGTCCATCTACCCAAGTGAGGGGGGTCCTACAATCAATTTCCAGGGGATGACAATAAAATGCAATGAATAGAGGGGAGTTAACCTATGCTACATGCTAGGGTAATTGAGGCCTAGAGGAGACGCATATCCATGAATAAAAGAGATTGTCCATGCCATGAATTCATACTCATAAGTCAACAAATA
>ML785109.1:466856-492833 GCA_009831015.1 Picea engelmannii | reverse complement strand
GCTATCGTCATCATTCATCTTCATGTCACGAAGTTCATTCTTCAGACTCATAACTTGTCCAATGTTTCTGACTGAGAAGAGATCAGTTAGAGCATCATACATCTTCTTCAATGAGTCAAGATGGGAGATGTAGGGTATCAAGTGGTCTTTTATGGAATCCACTATGATACTCATGGCATTGATGTCAACGTCTTTGAATTTCTCCATAGCTACAACATTCTATGGTTCCTTCTCTTCTCCTTCTTTGAACTCTGGCTTCACGATCTTTCCTTTCACAATGTCCAACACTTTATTCTTAGCAAGGATGAGGTCAATCCTTGTCTTCCATGCTCTGAAGTTGGAGGCTCCTTCTAGCTTTTTCTCAGACTTCATAGAGTTTGTCATGGCTTGCTTGACTTGGTCAAACCCTAGTTTTGACCAGAAATCCAAACTTCACGTCTTGGCCTTCTGAGTGTACCAGGAGATGCGCTGGGCTATGGTGCACTGATCTATTCAGATATTAGGTCAATCTCATCACTTAAGGTGCCTCAACAAGAGGTTTAGGGTTTCTGCAACTGCTACTGCTGGTAACTCTAGCTGCACTAGTAACCCTAGCAGCAGTTCTTTCAACGAGCTTAATGTCTAGCGGTTATGTTTCCTTCCAGCGTTTTAGGCTAACTGAAGGGGTGTGGGCCCATAACCTGTTAGAATATAAAGGATTGTGTGCTCGTTTTACCACGACGATACCCTCGTCTCCCAACCACAGGTCGAAGCCTCCCTCCGAGCACCTTAACCTTGACCTAAGAATTCCTCCAGAAGAAAACCCTAGGCTAGATAGCCAAACAAAGAGCAGCACATCTCTCCCCAAGGATAGTGCATCACAAAAGGATGATCAGATAGTCCAAATCCTAGCCAAGAGATATCCAATCCAAATACTGAAACTTGCTGCTGTTGTAGCTGCAGCAGCAACCCTCCTCCAAACCTGCGCACCAGCTACACCTGCAATGCGCACCAACTGGGAAAACTGCAGTCCTGAGATGTGACAAATGAGAAACTGGCGCCCTGTATTACTGGGTCCAACAAGGCTTCTAGGGTTATTATCCAATTCATTATGGTTTCTCTTTCTTCCTGGAGTCTTCTATTCTCATCAGGTTCACATGTAGAGGTAAATACCTCCCGCAGCTACCATAATATTAACAATACCTTTTTTGTTTGTGAAGATGCTTTCCATCTTGGTTGCTTGGTCCTCCAAGACTTGGAGTGGATATAGGGTGGAATCATCTCTTTTCTACCCTCTTTCAAGGCTCTACAAGTAGATTTGGGAGCTTTGTTGCACACTTCTTTTATAGTTTCCTTTTCCTCCATGGGAATGGATTCTTTTATGGTTCCTCTTTCCTTGATGAAGGTCGTTTTGAGTTGAACTTATGTTGGATTCTTGTCCACTTAATCCTAGTCCTTAATTCTTTGGCCTCTATTGAGCTTCAATGGGGCTCACAACCTCTTGGCATTCCTTTCCTATCCCTTGGCCATCATAGCCCATTTTCCTCATGATCTTGGAACCAATGCCTATAATGTGTTTTTAAAATTCATCAAAGGTCCCTTGAGGAAAGGTCTTGGAAGGTGAGTTTACCATGCTTAACTCCATCATGGTGTTGGTGTTGATGTTAGTTGTAGCATCAAATAGGTATTTTTCACAAGTCTATGTGTCTAGATGTGTGGAAATCGTCCAAATCATTTTACCTTGGTAACTTTACTTTAATTAAAGGAATTATTAAAGTAAAGTGATTTAATTAATTAATTGAGTTATTTAAGTAAATGTTAAAAGTTAGCATTTAATATTAGACATTGATCTCAAGTGAGAGGAGAAGTAATCACAACCATCAATAACTTTGGAGATTAGGTTTATGTTATAAATCAAGATTATAAAAGCAAGGCTAGGATAAAGGAGAAGGCACTTGACACTTGATAGGAGTTGTGTTGAGATAGTCGACACAGAGAGGGTTAGATCATGAAGGAATGTGATTGAAGGAGGTCCTGGATAGCTAGAGAATTAATTCCATATAGAGATCATACAAGTCAAGGAGAAGAGAGAACAGAGGCATCTGCAAGTGGATTTTAGTCAAGCCAAGCCATAGGAAAGGGTTGTGTCGTATGGAATTTTCCATCCATGTATGTGGGCGCTAGTGGAGACAGGTGAGTATACATGGGGGCACTTAAGGAAAGGCATGTACACCTAAAAACATGTGCATATCTGAGTCGTATAGTGGAACATACTTTACTAGTTTTGTCTATAGTTGTATTTCTCTCAATGGGCCATTATCCCTATTACGAGAGATCTGATTTTAGCATAATAAAATCATTCTCAACACTGGTTTTCCCTCCAGGGTTTTTCCAGAGGTATCTACCCAAAAATATTGGTGTTTATGTGTGCATAATTTGGTTTCCAGTTTTTCTTCCGCTAGATTTATTTGAGTTGAGTATTTCAATGGTGTGTTTTTTTTTATGAGCTGTTAATATGATATGTAGTAAGGAAATCACTAGATAATAAGATACCTAGGTGTTGGAGTAAGAGGAATTTCAACATGGTATCATAGAGCATACTAGGAAGGGAAGATATATCTTAGAGCCATAGCAGTTGATAGAATATCTATCAGATCTTCAGGAGATCTTAGCAGATCCATAAATAGCAGGAAGAAATTGAAGGATGGATTTTAGGGAAACAATCAAACTGAGAAACAACAGGGATTTTGCAGGTTTACAGGGTTGTATACAAGTTACAAAAGGGACAAGAGCATACATATGTGGGCGTATTTGGAGACATTCATATATAAACGAGTGTCAGTAAGCACAAGTGTGTACATACGTGGGGTCACAATGGTGACAGGAATGTACAAGTCCGTACAAGTCAGTACAAGGGAATTTTTTAGTGACAAGTTATTTCCGAGGTAGTTTATCAGGTATTAGGGATGGAAACAACATTGTTAAGATTTGAAGACAAATTGGATGGAGCATCCAACTTCCTATGTTGGAAAGCAAGAGTAAATTTGGTGTTAAATGGGTATGGTTGTTTGTAGTTAGTGGAAAAAGTAGTTGTTCCACCGACAAATCTGATAGCTTTGGAAAATCACAACAAGACAGAGATCAAAGCAGAGAGGGTCCTTTTAGATTCAATGAAGGATCATCTAATTCCTTGCATATTCAAGAAAAAGATGAACAAAGAGATGTTTGATGCCTTGGTAGTTTTATTCCATATCACTAACTTGAATAAGAAGATGGTTTTAAGGAATAGATTCAGATCGGTGCATATGTCTAGCTTTGATAATGTTACCATCTATTTCATGAGGATCACACAGGAACACGATCATCTTGTTGGTTGTGGAGATTGATTATCTTCCTAATTCAAAGGTATTTTTTTTCATCCGTGTTTATACCCCATGAATACTTTACGCCCTAGAAGAATGTACACTCCTCTACATGGGGGAGTGCAGGGGGGTTACCCCCCTATGGGGTTTGGGGGGGCTATCCCCTTAGCTGGGGAGTTCGTGGGCAAGTGGGCCCCTGATGGGGGTTTGGGGGACAACATTCCCTGATGGGGGTTCAGGGGTGGATCCCCCGAAGGAAAAATTGCCTTGTAAATGTATATTGTAATTTCATTGTAAATCTGGACCGTTCACTATAAGGTCATAGATCTAACGGTAGAAATTATGTTGGGTTTTTTTCCCTAAAAGGGAACCCTCTTTTATGAGGGAAATATATTGTGTCTATGTATCTTGGTGAATATTGTATTATGAGTGAGGATATTGTGAGAGAAATAAGAGGAAGTTACAACAGGTGTGTTGTAGGTTGTATCCCTTCATTTCCTGGATAATAATAAAGGAAGGACATAGAAGTTTCTATGGTGGACTTAGCCCACACTGGGTTAACCACGTATATCTATGTCTCTATTGTCTTGTGTATCTTCTGTGTTTTATTTCCTCATTTGTTTTATTTTATTTCTCTGCGATCCTATTTTTTTTTAACAATCGGTATCAAAGTTAAAGGTAACTCGCAGGAAAAGAGGGTTCATGGTTCGAGTGGGAGAAATGGCGAAATATGGAAAGTTTAGGGTCGAGAAATTTAACGGCCAAAACTACCAGTTATGCAAGATGCAGATGGAAGATTATTTATATCAGAAGGATCTGTTTCTACCATTGGGCAGAATAACAAAGAAGCCGACAGCCATGAAGGACAAAGAATGGGAGATTCTTGACAGAAAGGCTCTAGGAACGATACGGCTGAGTCCAGCAGCATCGATGGCTTTCAATATTTCGAAATAAAAGACAACGAAGGAGATGATGGATGCATTTGCTAAACTATATGAAAAACCCTTAGTGTCCAATAAGGTATTTCTAATGAAGATATTATTTAATATGAAGATGTTAGAAGGTGGGTCTATTGCAAATCATTTAAATGAATTTAATACAGTTACTAATCAACTACGTTCTGTAAAATTGGACTTTGATGTTGAGGTTAGGGATCTTCTAATCTTGTTCTCATTGCTAGAAAGTTGGAATGACTTGGTCATGGATGTAAGTAACTATGTCTCTGGTTCAAACACTTTAAAATTTGATGATGTTGTTGGTGTTATTCTTAGTGAGGAAATGCGACGGAAAAGCATAGGTGAGACATCAAGTAATGCATTGAACATGGAGAACAGGGGAAGACAATAGGATATAGGAAAGGGCTCAGGAAACCGTGGGAATGATAGGAAGGGCAGATCCAAATTCAGACTTGGAAAGATAGAGTGTTGAAATTGTGGGAAGAAAGGACATCTGAAGAAAGACTACAGAGCTCCAAAGAAACAAAGAGATGGACAACAGGAGAAAAATCAGGAAGCAAATGTAATAGGTGGTGTGTTACAAGATTCTTTGATTCTTTCTGTAGATAATATTTATGAGTCTTGGGTAGTATATTCAGGGGCTTCATTTCATTCCACACCCCATAGGAAACATTTTCTAGATTATGTTGAAGGTGATTTTGGACAGGTTCATTTGGGTGATGATGCACCATGCAAAATTGTTGGAGCGAGAAAGGTAAAAATAAAGAAAAGGAATGGAAACCAATGGTTTTTGAAAGAGGTAAGAAATGTTCCATATCTAAGGAAAAATATAATTTCAACAAGGCAAATGACAAGTGAAGGTTGTATATCCATATTTACAGATAAGGTTTGGAAGGTCACAAAAGGATCACTGATGATAGCAAAAGGAGAGAAGGTATGTACATTGTATTTATGTACTCGTAATATTGACTCTTATATCTCTTTAGCTTCTACAGGAGTGGATACAACACTATGGAATCATAGGCTTGGACACATGAGTGAGAAGGGGATGCAGATACTTCAAAAAATAAATTTGTTTCTAGATCTTAAGAAAATTGATTTGGATTTCTGTGAGCATTGTGTTTATGGAAAACAGAAGAGAGTCAGATTTCTTAGAGTCAGAAAAGAAAAGAAGCGTAAAAGGTTAGAGTTTGTGCATATAGATGTATGGGGACCATCTTAGGTATCATCTTTTGGTGGCTCTCATTATTATGTTACTTTTATTTATGATGCAACCATAAAAACTTGGGTTTATTGCATTTGACAAAAATCTGATGTTTTGATACTTTTAAGAAATGGAAAGCTTTGGTTGAGAATGAGACAAAAAAAAAGGTTGAAGTGTCTCAGATAAGAAAATGGAGGTGAATATTGCAGTAAGGAGTTTGATGATTATTGTTCATACCATGGGATTCGTAGATAGAAGACAATTCCAGGAACACCACAAGAAAATGGTGTGTTAGAAAGGATGAACATGACAATCATAGAACGTGCAAGGAGTATGAGATTGCATGTTGGTTTTCCCTTACAATTATGGGAAGATGTTGTAGATGTTGTTGTTTAATTAATAAACATAGGACCTTCAAGCTATTTGGATGGTGGAATTCCAGAGGAGGCATGGACAAGTAAAAAGGTAAACTACTCTTTTTTGAAGACTTTTAGTTGTGAAACATTTGTCCATATTGATAAAGAAAATAGAACAAAGCTTGAGGCAAAATCCAAGAAGTGTACCTTTATTGGATATGATGTTAATGATTTTGGTTATCACTTATGGGATTATGAAAATCAAAAAATCATTAGGAGTAGAGATGTCATATTCAATGAGAAGCTCATGTACAAAGATCAATTGCAGGGAAAGAAATAGGAAAAAGAAAAACCAGAATACATAGTGCTTGATGAGATCACTGAAAAAGAAATTCCAAAGGAACCAGAAAATCAAAATGTACAACAACAGGAGCAGTAGGTACCTCAAACTCCTACAAGTGTTGTTAGAAGATCTACTAGGTTAAGTATACCCCCTGAACGATACTCTCCTTCATTCTATTATTTATTGTTGATTGATTCTGTTGAACCATAATGTTATGAAGAGGCAATGCAAGTAGACACCAAGAAGAAGTGGGAGCAAGGAATGAAAGAGGAAATGGATTATCTGGTAAATAACCAGACTTGGGATTTGGTTCAGCTGCATGTAGGAAAAAGAGCATTACATAATAAATGGGTTTACAAGTTGAAGGAAGAATATGGAGGAAAAAAGCGATACAAGGATAGACTTGTTTTAAAGGGGTTTGCACAAAATAAAGGTATAGATTTTGATGAAATAATTTCTCCTGTTGTTAAAATGACTTGAATTAGGACTATTTTTAAGTCTTGTGAGAGTAGAATATTTGCATCTTGAACAATTAAATGTAAAAATAAATTTTCTCCATGGGGATTTGGAGGAAGAGATTTATATGCAACAGCCATAAGGGTATGATTTCAAAGGGAAGGAGAATTTGGTATGTAGATTGAAGAAGAGCTTGTATAGCCTAAAGCAAGCTCCAAGGCAATGGTATTTTAAGTTTGATAGGTTTATGATAGAACAAGGTTATAGTAGATTCCATTTCGATCATTGTGTTTATTTTAGAAGGCTAGAAAATGGAAACTATATTATCTTGCTATTGTATGTAGATGACATGCTTGTTGTAGGGTCTAATATGCAGGATATAAATGTGCTCAAGAACAAATTAGCTAATTCATTTGCGATGAAGGATTTGGGTACTGCAAAGAAAATCCTTGGTAGGAGAATAACAAGAGACAAGAAAAATCACAAATTGGCATTGTCTCAGGGTGAGTACATAGAGAAGGTGTTGGAGAGGTTTAGAATGCAGAATGAAAAACTAGTTAGTACACCTTTTTCCAACCATTTCAAATTAACTAAGGAAACGTGTCCCAAGACATAGGAGGAGATAGAATACATGTCAAAGGTACCTTATTCATCAACAATTGGCATCTTGATTTATGAGATGGTTTACACAAGACCAAATATTGCACCTGCAGTGGGAGTTGTGAGTAGATATATTAACAATCGAGGTAAAGAACATTGGGAGGAAGTAAAGTGGATTCTCAAGTATTTGAGAGGTATTTCTACTCATGCATTATGTTTTGAGGTTCATACACTGTTCTACAGGGATATGTTGATTCATATATGGGAGGTGATAAAGATAGCAGGAGGATCACCACAGGGTATGTTTTTACTATAGGTGGAACAACATTAAGTTGGATTTTGCAACTGCAAAAGGTTGTTTCACTTTGAACAACAGAAGAAGAGTATGTTGTTGCTACAAAGGCTATTAAAAAAATTATTTGGTTATAAAGGTTTATGGAGGAATTGGGAAAGAAGCATGAGAATAAAAGGTTGTATTGTGACAGTGAGAGTGTCTTTCATCTTGCAAAGAACTTAGACTTCCATTCAAAGACTAAGCATATACAACTCAGGTACCATTTCATACAATCTGTCTTAGAAGATGGACATTTGAAGTTGGAAAAGATACACACTAGCCAGAATCTTGCAGACATGTTAGCAAAGGGAGTAACCATGGAGAAACTGAGTTCCTGCTCAGTTTCAGTTGATATTCAAGCATGAAGGTGAAGATGAGAATTTTTCTAGGTCTAAGAAGGATCATATTCTAGTAGATACAACATCGGTGGAGTTGTTGAGATTAGTCTCCAAGTGGGAGATTGTTGGTTGTGGAGTTTGATTATCTTTCTGATTTATAGGTCTTTGTTTTCAGCCATGTTTATACCCCATGAAGACTTTACACCCTAGAAGAATGTACACTCCTCCACACGGGGGAGTGCAAGGGGGGTTACCCCCCCTACGGGGTCTGGGGGGGCTATCCCCCCAACTAGGGGGTCCAGGGGTAAGTGGGCCCCTGATGGGGGTTTGAGGGATAGCGTTCCCTGATGGGGGTTCGACAGTGAAGCCCCCAAAGGAAAAATTTCCTTGTAAATGTATATTGTGAATTCATTCTAAATATGGACCATTCATTATAAGGTCACATATATGACAGTATAATTTATGTTAGGTTTTTTTTCCCTAGAAGGAAACCCTTGTTTATGAGGGAAATGTATTGCGGCTATGTATCTCGGTGAATATTGTATTCTGAGTGAGGAGACTGTGAGACAAAGAAGAGGAAGTTACAACGGGTGTGTTGTAGGTTGTATCCCTTCATTTGTTGGATAATAATAAAGGAAGGACCTAGAAATTTCTCTGGTGGATGTAGCCCACACTGGGTGAACCGCGTATATTTGTGTCTCTATTATATTTTGTATCTTATATTTTTATTTACACATTTGTTTTATTTTATTGCTCCACGATCCTATTTTTTTTAACACAACTTGCATCCATAGGGGATAAAACAGAGGAAGAGGAGGTCATGAATGTGTTACTAAATGGTCTTCCCAAGTCATGGGAACCATTTTTCAAGGGAGTCTGCACTGAGGAGAAACTTTGAGATTAGCAGAGACTTTGGGATGATTACATTCAGGAAGATACTTGGGAGGATTCTAAGAGAAACAAGTAGGGAGGTAGTGAGGAGGACTTCACTCTTTTCAGTAGGAAAAATATGGGAAAAGGAAAGGGTTCTACCAAGAAGGGTGACAGTGATGGATGATCATCACAGCCAGGGAAGAAGAAGGACTCAAGTAAAATGAAGTGCTTCTCATTTCATAGGAATGGACATTATGAATCTCAGTGTCCATAAAATAAGAAGGGTACATGAAATATGTAGACAATAGCATCGGTAGAGATGCAACTTGATCAGTTTGCAGTGAAGTTTGAGAAGGATTACTCATTAGTTTCTTTTCTTTCTACCAGCACAACTATGAAGAGTGTCAAGTTCTTGGATAGTGATGCATCTCAACATATGACATAAGCACATGATCTATTTAGCATTCTGATGGAGAGGGACTCAGATGTTCATGGGAAACTTATTGATGATTCCAAGTATGTAGTGAAGGAAAAGGGAACAATTACGTTCTAGCTTGAGTTAAGAGGTCTGTTTGATGCCCATGATGTGCTTTACGTACCAGGTTTGAAGAAGAATTTGATTTCAATATCAGCTATGGAGGACACGGATTTTGTCATTACTTTCCAGAGAGGGAAAGTACTCATGCATTCAAATAAAGCTAGCCTCGACATCACAATGATCATTAGGGTTAGAGAGGGAACTTTGTACAGGTTGCAGGGAAATATTGTTCAAGAATTCATACATGAGAGTGAAAACCTATGTGATTTGTGGCACAGGAGGTTGGGACATATAAACTACAAAGAATTTTTGAATATGAGTAAGATTGTTATAGGTCTTCAATAGTTTAGTATTGAGAAACAAGGGGTGTGTACAGGGTGTGCACTTGGAAAGAATTCCAAGGATTCTTTTCTTAACAACAAGAGTAGTTCCAAGGGGATATTGGATCTTATCCATTCAGAAGTGAGTGGGATGATTTTAGTAGCATAAATACATGGATTGTCATACTATGTGAATTGTATTGATGACTATTCCAAGAAAAAATGGATCTTATTTATGAAGACCAAGGATGAGGCCTTTAGTCGGTTTCAAAAGTTTAGAGCTCAAGTGGAGAACCAAACAGGAAACAAGATCAAGGTCTTGAGGTCATATAATGGGGGAGAGTACACCTCCAATGACTTCAAGGATTTCTACAAGGAAACAAGGATCAAGAGGGATTTGATAGTCTCATACAACCCTCAGTAGAATGGGGTTGCAGAGAGAAAGAATTAATCCATCATCAATTCTTCTAACGATATGATACATGACCAGGAGTTTCCTATGGTTCTTTGGGCAGAGGCGTGTAACACAACGATATGTGTGAAGAACAAGAGTCCTCACAATATATTGGTGGATGAGACTCTGGAGGAGGATTTTTCGGGATTGAAGCTAGAGATTGGTCATTTCAGGATATTTGGTTTTCCAATCTGCATCCATGTGCCTATGGAGAAGAGGAAGAAGTTGTAGCCTTCATGAAAGAATGGTATATTTTTGGGGTAAAATGAGACCTCAAATGCTTATAGGATCTTCATTGTAGTGCATTGAAATATAGTTGTGAGAAGATATGTTAAGTTCGAGGAGAAATTGGCATCAAGGAGATTTCAAGTGTCACCAGCAGTGATACGGGAAAAGGAGCAACAATCTATGAAGGATGAGAAACAATCAATAGTTCAGAATTCATGTGGGGAGGAGGATTTATCCCCTTCTATTCCTGTTAGAAGACCCAGGTGGCTAGTACAGACATTGAAGGATGTTGGTGAGGCTCCTAGGAGTGGGTTTAGAGAGTGTAGGACTCTAAATAAGTTTATGAACTATATGGTTCTTATGCGTAGAATCATTGATGTTGAGCCTTCTAGTTTTTAGGAAGTATCATATCAGTAGGTATCGCAGGATTCCATGGTAGAGGAGTACACCTCTATTATGAGAAATGATTTTTGGGACATAGTGTTGAGACCAGAGGGGAAGTCAGTTGTGAGTTCCAAGTAGCTCTACAAGATCAAGCATGTTGCATATGGTAGCATAAAGAAGTTCAAGGCGAGGTTTGTGGCAAGAGGATTCTCCCAGAAAGAGGGAGTGTACTATGAGGAGATGTTTACTCCAGTCGCCAGGTATGCTTCTATTCAAGTTGTTATTTATATTTCTTTAGTTATGGGGTGGAGGTTACATCATATGGATGTGAAAACAACTTTTCTCAACAGTATCATTGAGGAGGAGCTATACATAGAGAAACTGTTAGAAAAACAGGACCGCGGAGCAATAAAATAAAACAAATGTAGAAACAAAACACAGAAGATACACAATACAAGAGAGACACAGACTTACGTGGTTCACCCAGTGTGGCCTACATCCACCAGAGAAATTTCCAGGTCCTTCCTTTATTATTATCCAACAAATGAAGGGATACAACCTACAACAAAACCTGTTGTAACTTCCTCTTCTTTCTCTCACAGTATCCTCTCTCAGAATACAATATTCACCATCAACCATAGCCGCAATACATTTCCCTCATAAAAGAGGGTTTCCTTCTAGGGAAAAAAACCCTAACATAATCTCTACTATTAGATCTGCGACCTTATAATGAACAGTCCAGATTTACAATGAAATTACAATATACTTTTATAAGGCAATTTTTTCTTCGGGGGCTTCGCCCCCGAACCCCTACTGGGGGCCTTCTTTCCCCCGGACCCCGCAGAGGGGGTACCCCCCCTCTGCACTCCTCCGCGTGGAAGAGTGTACATACTTCTGGGGTGTAAATACTTCATGGGGTATAAACATGGCTGAAAGCAAGGACCTCTGAATCAGGAAGATAATCAGGCTCCACAACCAACAGAAACCTCAAGAATTTGAGGTACATGGGAGGGATTCTTATGTGTGTAGGATTAATAAAGCCTTGTATGGACTTAATCATGCACCCAACAAATGGTATTCCAAGATTGATGGATACTTTCCGAGTATAGGATTTACCAAGAGTGAGGTGGATCCTAACTTGTACTTCATACTTGTTGGGGTAGATCCACTCATCTTGTTTCTATACATTGATGATTGTTTTATCACAGGTGCAGAGGATCTTATTGCAAGGTGCAAAGAAAATTTGGCTAATGAGCTCGAGATCTAGGAAATCATATTGATGCATCATTTATTGGGGTTATAGGTATTGCAGGTATCAGGTGAGATCTTCCTTGGTTAAAGGAAGTATGCAGTAGATATCTTGAGGAGATTCAGGATGGAGGACTGTAGACTGGTGGCTACACCTATGGTTACCAATTTGAAGAAGGTGATCACATAAGATTCATATTTGATGGATCCTAGGCTATACAAGAAACTAATTTCAAGAAATGAGATACACTTCCACACTAAACCTAGCAGAAGAGAAGAATAATTGAATCAAGAACATAAATGATAAAGCAATCACACAATACACAGATATTTTACCCTGGAAACCCAAACCGAGAAAACCAACATTCCTTGAGCGTTCTTCTCTCTTGTTGTCTTATTCAATCTGAATAAAAGGTTACATGTCTAACCTTGGTCCACACCTAATACACAATTGACATCATACCCTCTTTCCTGTGCAAGAACAACCATGTATCCAATTCAACTTACATCTACATGACTAGCAACCTACGATTTACACATGCATTAGCATATTTTGCATTAGGATTTATGACCTTACAAAATGCCTCTTTATAGGCTTTACAAACAGAAAAACCCTAAATACTTGGTGCCAAAAAGAGGTTACATATACATGCATATCATTGGCTACAAATCCGGCAAATCCTAGGATCTTGTTACAATCAACTCCAAGTTGTATTACTATTCAACTACCAGTCGATCTTCACTCATTGTCTAGTCGGTCGTCTCACACCCACACTTTGACCTCTTATTAGTTGAATTGTGGTCGACATATTCGACTTCGATTTTACCCTGCCAACTCACCTCAACCTCCAACTTGTTATCGATCCACCTCGACTTCAATTGTTGTCGATCCACCTCAAATTCAATTTTTGTCTATCCACCTTGACCTTCGACCATCATTCAATTCACCTCGACATGAATTTCACTGCAAAGAATATAAAAACCCAACATTCTCCCACTTGTTGTCTTCTTTTCTGAAATAGGAGATTCCTGAAATTTCGTTCATAGACCCAAAGTAGCAATGCCCATTGCCTCTCTGCACCAAGGGAACTTCACAACACTCACAGACTCAATCAATGAGTCTACTATGTTTTATAACATGTCTACTTTCTCCAGTAGCACCTTGTTACTTTCCACCATGTCTCTTATGAAATGGTATTGTACATCAATGTGCTTAGTATTTGAATGATAAGAAGGGTTATTTGCCAGAAATATTGCACTTTTATTGTCGTAACTTACCTTCATATCTCTCTACTCAAACTTGATTCCTGAACACAGCCTTTGCATCCATACCACTTCTTTGCTTCCATGAGTGGATGCCATGTATTCATCTTTTTTTGTTGACAAGACTATGACCGTTTATCACTTACTCATCTAGCTTATTGCTCCACCGAACATCTTGAATATATATTCGTTTGTCGATCCCTATCGAGCCAGATTTCTAACCCAATCAACATCGAAAAATCCATGTACATTTAATTTACCATTGTCGCCTTCAGGTCTTCCTTGGTATCATATAGCATAGTCCTTTGTGCCACACAAATACCTCAATACTCTCTTGACAGTTGTCTAGTGCTCCTTTCTAGGTGTTCACATGTACCTTATCAACACTCCCATTGCATGGGAAATGTTTGGTCGAGTGCAAACCATCACATAAATTAGACTACCAACAACACTTGCATAGGGAACACGTTCCATGTCCTCTATTTATTCATGTGTCTTTGGACACTATTCAACAGTAAGCCTTTCTCCCACAGGAATTGGCATCTTCACTGGTTTGCAATCATGCATGTTGAATCGTTTCAGAACTATTTCAATATACTTCATCTTATTCAACCAGAGCTTTCTAGTGGCTCAATCTCTCTTAATATCCATTCCTAGAATGAAGTTAGTTGCATTGAGATCATTCATGTCAAACTTGGAGGATAGCTGCATCTTCACCTCCTTTATTGTGTCCATGTTGTTTCCAATCAACAACATGTCATCGACATACAAAGATATATATATGAAATACCCACCTTATTCCTTGGAATACATGAAGTGATCAGCTTTGATTCTCACAAATCCAAAAATAAGGATGTATGTGTCAAAATTTTGGTACCACATCCTTGGTGATTGCTTTAGACCATAGAGGGAGATTTTCAGTTTGTACACCAACTCTTACTTTCCCTTTACTATAAATTAGATGGGTTTCATATCCAATTTATTTTCCAAACTAATTAGGGCCAAATTGTTACTTAGTTTTTCCTTTATCTCATTAATACTATCCCTCATGTTAATATTTTCTTCGACCTATTCTTCTTAGGTTGATTGTTTTTATTTTTCCATTTCTTGTATTATAGCTTCCATTTTCTACAAATGAGTCTTGAACCCTAATATTTTATTCTATATATGTGTTTGATTGTTTTTCTTTTAACCATATAAATTTAGTATCAAGCATTTTCTCTAACTCTATTTGGAGTTTCGCTTCTCTCTCAACTCTCATTTTCTCTAATGATTCTATATGTTCATAAAGACTCTCTAGCGTGTCTTTGTTAGGCCTCCCCTTAAGAGGTTGAGGTTTTGGAATATGTGGTGAAGTGATCATATTGAAAATAAAATAAAATGAATAAGAGAAGGAACTTATAGACCTAAGTTAGCAACCCAGGAAAACACCGTTCAAATTTTAAACCTCTTATGTGCTCCATTTCGTTCAAAATGAATGTTGTGGTAAAAATATTTGTTATACTATCATAAAATGGATAAAATGATTAGAAATATTCAGTAAATGCATTTTTAAACTTTGAGATAATTATTAAAATGTATTTCCTAATAGGCAAGTTGTTTATTCAATGTATTGATCCATAAATTGTAGGCCTATGGTACCTATGGCCTATAAAAAATTGTTCTTCATTTTGGGTGCAGCTTTGAGTTCAAACCTTGTTATATTCTAACCATAAAGAGACAAACAATACTCTATTCATATATTGGCTCAGTGCTTGGTTCACTTTCTATGGAAAACCAAGACCAAACAACAAAAAATAAAAACAATTGTGTTTTCACAATTCTTGTTGTGCCAATTACAACCCATCACTTAGTCAAATACAATAGAAATTGATATAATATTATGTTTAGTGAAAACAAATAGCTAACACTTTTCCCATTCATTTGCCTCTATTCAATACAATAACAACTCTGTAATGACAACACTATGTAGTCTTATATGTGCACACACAACTCCAATCAGGCATATGTTCATTCTTTAATTGACAAGATGCATGGTTATATGTAACATTATTTACTCTAGTGCATTTACATAGCATACAAAAATAAAACAAATATTGGTGATTTAGCATTGGGAATAGATTTCAACACCTATAAGTAATAGTCACAATTCATACCCATTCACAATATTTATTCCAGCAGGGTTACAACACATGGTTGTAAGTGTCATTTATCACCATGCATTGATTTAAAGAGGGGTAAATGGGTGATGGAATTTGAATTAACTTACCAAAACTTAACACTTAGTCACAACAACTCATCAACCACAAATATTTTAAATGCACCATAAACACACAAATTTTACCTTGGAAACCCAACTAGAAAAACTAGATTGAGTGTTGATCTTATTAAGCAGGAAATTGATTACAAAAGGGTGAGGTATACACAAATTTAGTGTATTTATGCTTAGTGGAAATACATTTGCAGATGGCCATGGCTCAAAAACAATCTTTACTCACATGGGATAGACTCAATGTCTTCTTAATCATCAAGCATATAGCTTCTTTGAGATCTCATGTCTGTGACTGCCCTTCTTCATTTCCTCCTCATCTATCTGCCCAATTGAGTGCACTTCTTCTCCACAACCTTCATTTTTAATGGGATTCCTTGGGATTCCAACCATCACAATGGTTCATTTCAACTCCCAAGTGAATTTTGGACATTTCCTCAACTTTGTCAAAAAAACAATTAAATGTTTATTAAAAATTTTACAATTAGATTTTGGCAAGGATCCAATTCTAATCACACATCTCCATTTGCATAATTTTTGTCCCCAAAAGCTTCAACTCCCTTCAATCTTCTTCTTCTTTTCCTTCAAGCGTCCTCCGACAAATCTCCAAGAAAGGGTGCCTCTGCTACAAGATGGAAGATAAGAGTTGAATAGGGGTTACATTGGTCATAATCATGTTGTCCATATCATGGCTAGATATGAAATTCCTTGATTCCATAGGTCAGTGGACAACCATTACTCCTTGGGATGCTAGTGCAAGAAACTCCTCTTTTCCCTTGGACTTGACTCTCCAATATATTTTCTTGGTTGTTCGGTTCTTGGGATGGAGTTTTGAGTTAAGACTCCAACATTTGGCCTCCCAATGTTCAGTCAATTTATAGTACTTGAAATAGTTATTTCATGGCATGCTTTTCCTTCTAGAGTGCCAAAAATTGCTAGCCTTATGACATCTTTTCTTGCAACATAAAAAAACCAAATATATTATGGCATACCTTTTCAGTTTGTGAATATGCTTTCTATATTGGTTGCTTGGTCCTCCAAGACTTGGAGTGGATATAGGGTGGAATCCTCTCTTTGATACCCTCTTCCAAGGCTATCCAAGTATATTTGGGAGGTTTGTTGTAAACTCCTTTTATAGCTTCAGTTTCCTGCACTGGAATGGATTGTTTTATGGTTCATCTTGCCTTGACGAAGGTGGTTTTGAGTTGAACTTATGTTGTGTTAAGCCCTAAATAGTGGCACATTACCCCTTAATTGGGGCATATTACATTAGTAATGTTATTTTTTTTATGTTGGCTTGGGTCCATTAGTTGTAATTGTACCTTCCAGTCTCCTATATATACCAAGGAGACATTTTCATTTGGAATCGTCTTGTATTGGGAAATTTATGTGGTGTATAAGGAGGTTTCCCCCTCGAAGAGGCTTATTAATTGAAATTCTGTCTTTTTCAAGGCATTGAGTACTTATTCTGAGGTTTTTCTATGCTACCTTGATATTTGGTTCTTAACATTTGGTATCAGAGCTCAAGGTATTGGGGTTTCCCTACTACATCTGAGACACCTTGGAATTTTTGCTATAATTTATTTCTACAACGTTTCAGAAGGAACCTCTTGGATGATATTTAGTATACAGAGCAATGTACACTGGTTTCAAATTTCATCTCCTGAGGCCTTATACTTTTGGAGATACAACCTGTGTAAGATAGGGTTTTGGAATCATCCTGAATTTAGGCATCGCGGAATTTTTGCTATGAAATTTTTTATGTATCATTTCAGACTCTGAAATCCGTAGGATATTCATAGAAATTATTAAGGTATCTGTGATAAAAATTTCAGCTTCTGGGTCATCTTACATCTGTAGATACACCCTGTGGAATATAGGGTATCTAACTAGTCCTATTGACTAGTCTCAAGAAGGTGGTCCAGGTAAAACAATCATAAATTATTTATTGAGTATCCAAATTTAGTGATACTAGTTGCATTGAATAGTGGGTTGTCTATAGTATTTTTGGTACAATTTTCAAAATTTTATATCAATTATTTTGTGTGGGGCATTGTATACAAGTGAGATCTCCTGGAAAGGCCAAAAATCAACAAGTTGTGGGGAAGTTACCATAAATTCCACTTGGCACATCCAATTTTGATCAGACCTATGACATTGCAGAGAAGAAATATCAGAGAAGTACAAAAAATAAATTTCCATACCCAGAAGGGCTGAAATTTTGGAGATATACTAAAGGAAAGATTGTCTAGCAGAACCAAATCAAAATCAAGGTTTAAAGTGATACTTGGCCAACATGCCACCATAAAAGGGAACTTCTACACCAGATAAGCCTCCAGACAGTCCTACTTGGACTCTTGATGAAGGTGAAGAAATGTGTAGGGACATAAATGATTTACAAAATAAGACAATAACAAAAGATGAACTACAAGGGATGATGGATTCAACAGAAGCTAAGTTGGAGGAAATAATGAATACTAAGATGGATGGTTTAAAAAGGGAGATCATGGAAGGATTGAAAAAATTCCAATAGAGAGGACACATGAAAGTGAAAATGTATCCCATGAAATTCATGATGAGGACACAAGGAAGATGAATCAAGAATGGAGAAACTCTAACTTTGGTTTAAAGACCAACCACTTTCCTAAGATTGATATGAGGAAGTTTGATGGCAATGAACCAATCACATGGATACTTTAGATGGATCAATTCTTTGATCTACATAATGTGCCACATACACAAAAGGTACAGATTACTTCTTTATATTTAGAACCCAATCAATTTATGTGGTATCGATGGCTTTGTTCTCGCGAATCACCTGTAACTTGGACAATGTTCACGAAAGAAATGATAGCACACTATGAGGATACAAGGATCAATACCTTCTTTAGGCAACTGATAAATCTCAAGCAAAAGGGTTCAGTTATAGAGCACATTGAGAACTTCCAAAGATTGAATATAAAGGTAATAGATATTCTAGATGAGCACTTCCTTGATGTATTCATAAGAAATTTAAGGGATAACATTCAACATGAGGTTTTCCTTTGGGAACCCAAATCATTGGAGAATTCATTTAGGGTGGCAAGAAATGTTGAAAGTAAAAATATGGCTATGGCTACTAGAAGGACCATTCCTAACATCTATTGAGAGAATAATGTTCCTTCTTCTAAAACACTTCAACCTACAAGGTTGAGACCTCAACAATTGGAGGAAAGAAAAGAAAAAGGTTTATGCTTTAATTGTGATAGCAAGTACAATAAGGGACATAAGTGTGGTGAGAAGAAATTATTCTACATAGATTGTGAAGAGGAAGAAGAAGAACAAGAAGAACAAGAACCATCTCAAGATGAAAACGTAGACGCGATTTCTTTTGAAGAGTTGACTCCCACGATATTGTGTAATGCATTGGTTGGAATTAGCATTCCTCAAACCCTCAATATTGAAGGATATATCAAAAATAAAAAGGTAATAGTCCTAATTGATTCTGGTAGTACTCATAATTTCATTCACTATAAATTAGTCAAAGCTCACAATTGCTTTGTATATACAACACCAGAGTTTCAAGTAATGATTGCAAATGGAGGAACTATCAATTTCTCAGGAAAATGAAATAAGATCAATCTTACTATGGGGGAATATGTGATGAATAGTCCAATGATTTCTATACCCATGTGTGGTGCTCATTTCGTACTAGGAATCTAGTGGTTACAATCATTAGGAACACTGGATTTTAATATTCAAGAACTTTTCATGAAATTTCATTGGAAGGAAAAGAAATTGAGTTAAAAGGTATCACATGGAAACCCAGTAAGGTGATAAGCTCTAATGGGATGACAAAATTATTTAAAAAGGGGCATCAAGGTGTAATTGCAAAACTATGCTCACTATATGTTCAAACGTCTAAGCCATATATTCCCCTAGATCTCCAAGGGATCATTGATAAGCATTCCAAAGTATTTGAAGATATTCCCAAAGGTCTTCCACGCACTCAAAATAATGATCATGATAGACACCTAATTCCTGGGAGTGTTCCTCCCAACACCAGGCCGTATAGATACCCTTATGCCCAAAAGAGTGAAATTGAGTGCATGGTTGAAGAAATGTTAGAGGTTTCCATTATTAGACCTAGCCAAAGTTCTTACTCTACATTGGTGGTAATGGTATTCAAGAAAGATTTCTCATGGTGTATGTGTCCATATTATAGAGAGCTCAACAAGATCACTATTAAAGATAAGTTTCCCATTCCCGTCATTGATGAATTGTTAGATGAACTACATGAAGCAATCTATTTCAAAAAGTTTGATCTTCGTTCAGGGTATCATCAGATTAGAATGAAGGGAGAAGATATCCCAAAAACAACATTTCGCACTCATGAAGGCCATTATGAATTTTTTGTCATGCCTTTTGGCCTTACAAATGCACCTTCCACATTCCAAGGGTTGATGAATTCCATTTTCAATCCCTTCCTTCAAAAATTTGTGTTAGTATTTTTTGATGATATACTAATCTATATCAAGTCTTGGGAGGATCATGTGCGACATGTTAACAAGGTGCTACAACTACTAAAGGAGGAACAACTATATGCGAAACCATCCAAATGTTTCTTTGGGGTGAAGGAGGTAGAGTATTTGGGCATATTGTATCTCATGAAGGTGTCAATGTAGACCCTAACAAGATTAAGGCTGTGATGGACTAGTCGATTCCCAAAACATTAAAGAATCTTAGAGGATTTTTGGGTTTGACAGGTTACTACCGCAAGTTTGTTCAGAACTATGGGAGAATAGCAACACCTTTAATGGCACTAACTAAGAAGGATGCATTTTCATGGACTCCAGAGGCAACTAAAGATTTTGAACAACTTAAAGAGGTGATGTGCAAAGCTCATGCCTTGACCACACTAGACTTCACAAAAAACCTTTATTGTGGAATGTGATGCCTTGGGAAATGGAATTGGTGCTGTCCTAATGCAAGAGGAAGGCCCCTGGATTTTGAAAGTCGGCCACTCAAGGGAAAGGAATTACACAAACCCATTTATGAGAAGAAAATGATGGAAATACTACATGCATTGAAGAAATGGTGCCCTTACCTAATAGGTAGGCACTTCAAGGTTAAAACAGATCATGATAGTCTTAAATACTTCTTGGAACAAAGACTATCTTCATAAGAAAAACAAAAATGGGTGACCAAGATATTGGGTTATGATTTTGAAATCATCTATAAAAAAGGGAAGAAAAATGTTGTGACAGATGCACTCTTAAGAAAGGATGAATATGTTGAGGCCTTTCTTTGTTCTATCTCGATCATTCAACCTGATTGGATAATAAAAGTGAGGGATGAATGGAAGAATGACGAAAACGTGTGGACTCTCATTCAAAGGTTGCAGCAGGATTCCAGTGCATCAAATACATTTACATGGAAAAATGATTCACTATGGTACACAGATCACTTATATTTATGTAATAACTCCCAACTCAAACAAAAGTTACTATTGGAATTGCACACCTCTCTGGTAGGAGGGTACTCAGGATTTCTAAAAACCTACCATAGGGTCAAGAAGGAATTTTTTTGGGATGGCCTTAAAATTGATGTTCAAAGGTTTGTAGTAGAATGTTTGGTTTTCCAACAAAATAAGGTGGAAACAATTAAGACCCCAGGTATTTTACAACCATTAGCCATCCCAAGTCAATGTTGGGAGGAGGTTTCCATGGATTTCATCACAAGCTTACCGAAGTCTGAAGGAAAGAGTGTCATCATGGTGATTGTTGATAGACTGGCCAAGTACGCACACTTTTGTGCACTCTCTCATCCATTCAAATCCAGTACAGTTTCCACCGCATTCATGGAGACAATTCAAAAACTACATGGAATCTCAAAGATTATTGTAAGTGACAGAGATCCTATCTTTACTGAAACGTTTTGGACAAAATTGTTTTCTTGTTTGGGTACTCAATTGGATCATAGCTCATCTTATCATCCTCAATCTGATGGACAAACCAAGATAGTGAACAAATGTCTGGAAGGCTACCTGCGTTTCTTTGTCTCTGATAAACAAACACAATGGTTCAAATGGTTACCCTTGGCAGAAGGGTGGTATAACACTTCCTTTCATACTGCAACAAAAATGACACCATTTATGGTACTCTATGGATACCACCCTCCTTCCATCACTTCTTCTCTAAAATAAAAATATAAGGTTCAAAAAATGGAAGATCACATCGAGCATCAACAACAAGTTCTCCAAATCTTAAAGGAAAACCTAACCATGGCACAGAATCACATGAAACAACAAGTAGATCAACATCGTAGTGAAAGAAGTTTTGAAGTAGAGGATTGGGTGTTTTTAAGACTACAATCATACAAACATATGTCCCTCAAGCAAGCCAAGAAGGACAATAAATTATCACCAAATTACTATGGCCCTTATAAGGTGTTGCAAAAGATTGGTACTATGGCATACAAATTGGAGTTGTTGGCATCCTCACAAGTACACCCAGTTTTCCATGTTTCATGCTTAAAGAAGGTTATAGGTGACAAGATCCTAGTTCAAACTATATTGCCAGAACTTGATGAGGAAGGAAAAATCATATTGGAGACTGAAGCCATCACTGACACAAGAATTCACCAGTTGAGGAATAGATCCATTTCAAAGTATCTAATTAAGTGGAGGAAACTACCTGCTGAAGATTCCACTTGGGAAGATGAGTCTTTTATATAGAAGCATTCATAATTACTCAAGCGTTGTGGACAACACTTGTCTCAAGGGGAGGTGTATGTTAAGCCCTAAATAGTGGCACATTACCCCTTAATTGGGGCATATTACATTAGTAATGTTATTTTATTTATGTCAGCTTGGGTTCATTAGTTGTAATTGTACCTCCTAGTCTCCTATATATACCAAGGAGACATTTTTATTTGGAATCATCTTGTATTGGGAAATTTATGTGGTGTATAAGGAGGTTTCCCCCTATAAGAGGCTTATTATCTGAAATTATATCTTTTTCAAGGCGTTGAGTACTTATTCTGAGGTTTTTCTATGATATTTTGATATTTGGATCTTAACATGTTGGATTCTTATCCACTTAATCTTATTCCTTCATTATATGGACTCTATTGAGCTTCAATGGGGATCACAACCCCTTGTCATTCCTTTCCTAGCCCTTGGCCATCACAACCATTTTTCTCATGAGCTTGGAACCAATGTGTAACATACCCACTACCTAAAATCAAACTATTTCATTGATTTCTCAACAATGAGAATCCCTGAAGCTTGCAGCAGCAAAATGCCAGGTCTTTATTTCCTTGTCATGGCCTCTTCTTCATGCGCCTATGAAATTTCCCCAATGATAGTTTCAGGTTTCAGGGTTTCGTGATCCCTGATGACAAAATTTCCTGTCCTCTCGAACTCCCGATCTCCGATGAGAAATTTCACCGATACGTGCCCTTTACGCGTTAGCCCTCCCAACTATGCTCTGGTCCATGTGACCGTTAATTCAAAAGACCACAGCCTTATCCTTCTTTCAGGGTTTTGGACTACAAAATCCCGGTTTGTTCCAACTCCCGTTATCCCTCCAGGCTAAACTCGTGGTCCACATGACCTTCCCCCTATATGACCGCAGCCATACCTCCTCATCGGGTTTTCATACTTTTCAATGTCGAAATACACTCGTCCTCAGGATTCACGATCCCTTGAATCCTGACACGCTCTTTATGCACTAGCTCTCATGGCTAGGATCCTGGCCCATACGACCGTTATCCCCATGACTGCAGTCCTACCTCTCGTCGGGGTTTCGAGCTTTTAAATGCCGCAATGCATTGGCCCACAGGATTCCCGATCCTCCAAATCCCGATACGCTCCAAATTTTGTTAGCCCTCCGAGCTGGACCTTAGGCCCACGTGACCACCATTTCACAAGACCGCAGCCTTGTCTCCTGTCAGGGTTTCGAACATCGCAATGTCAAAATGCCTAAACATTTTGTCCTCAGAATCCCCGATATCCCAATGACCAAAATGCCGATAGACGACTTCCTGTCGGGACTTTTCTCGATGGCTCCGATTGCTGCATTGCGTCCTCCTTTGATGGATGGTCCTGGTTAACTCTCGAGGTTTCGTGACTTCTGATGTCCTTGACGCCTCGTCCCTAGGACTCGCGAAATGTCGGACTTCGACTCCCTTCAGATCTCTGACACGCGTCCCAAGTAAATGGACGGTTCAGATCACTCTTCATGTTTTCGAGACTCCTGATGTCCCGACTTTCATGACCTCAGGAACTCCGATTTCCCGAATGCCGATATCCCGATGTCTAGTGCCCGGATCTCCGGAATGGACGATCACGTGACACGCGTCCTCTCTCAAATGAATGGTCCAGATTTGTGTCGGGCTTTTCAAGGTGGACTTACCCGATCTCCTGTCCACGGGAATGCCAATATCCTGACTCCCGATGCCTCGATATCTGCCACATGTCTCCACTAACGGACGGTCCAGATCATTTCTGGGTAATTTCGCATGGAAATTCCCGATCTCATGTCATCGATACTTCCAATTTCTCGATATGTGAAACCCCGATGAGCCAACCCTCCTTTCGGGATTTTTCCTCCTGTTCACGAGCTTAACCCTCACGCAACTTCTATCAGATCTGACAACTGACGGGTATCTGCTCAAGATCTGACGGCTCAGATCTATCCCACCTCGTGCATTCTTCCACTACTTCGTGGATGTGGAAAGATCAACGGTCCAAAGGTTCTCATGGACCTTGGGGGGGGTCTACGATCCCAATTTCATCGTTATTCACGAAGATAGAGAGAAAAGGGGCAAGGTATGTAACACCCTTGTTACTTTCGTCAATCTGACGGTCGTGAATGACCATGGGTCTTCCGACAAGATCTCATCCGTCGATTCATTACTTATACCTACGCTGCTACTTTGGAATTTTAAGAGGGTCATTCCTCCTCGTACAGGGTTATTACGACTTGCACATTCAAGTCCTTTTTCCAGGTTCTTGGTAAACCTTTCCAAGGAGGGAATCTCTACGAAGAGATCTATTCCGGGGCTTTCCTAGAGACAGACAAAGGGAAGAAAACTCCCGAGGATGGGCTGGAAGTCTGACTTGGTTCAACTCATGCATAATTAAATTCATTTATCAATATAAGCCATGCGTGGTCTTTCTGTTATAAGCATATATCTAACATTTCTTATCAAAACACTGCACAGACATTCTTATACTGTAATCGTTCACAATTTCACAGTTTATGAGCATATATGTCAGGATATGAATTTCAAGATGCAACATGAAAAACACTTATCAGAAATAACACCAGGAGTGAGTGCAACTGCTGAGAGGGGTGCTCGTTTCCACCCAACCGTAGGCGTAGCGACTCCCAACGGATTTACCACTAGCCACCCCCGAGCCGAGACCATGATGCTGTGAGAATGCGTCTCTCTGTCTGCTAGTGACTAGGAGCGAAGGTTGCAATCCTTCCTCTCTACTATCACTCACTTTGCATAATTCTAGAGTTCCCCTCGCATCTTCCCCCTCGAAATCGCTTCTACCTCATGCCTTATCCTCTTGCGAGGTTGCGTGTGGCGTGATTCCCCTCGCGCTGATCAGGCCTGACGGCTCTACGGATGGGCGGTTCACCATCCCATCCCTCATTAAGCCATCCGCCTACCAGCCTGTGAGACATTAAATTCGGGGCCAGCGAGCCGCTTTTGGTTCTCCGGGCCAGTGGAGTCTAAATACGGTGTTAATTCTCGGTGGAAGTTAACGCCACCTTTCTAGGTGCCTTCCACCGCCATCGTGGTCTCTTTTTCTGCACATCCCCTCTCAGTAGTCCTGTAATAATTCAAAATGTTATTCACATTCATTGAGTTTTCCATAGTTCTTGGCCAGTCCAGTTATATTTACAAGCTGGGGGAAACAGGGTGTTACAATTCCCTCACCCTTAAAAGGAACATCGTCCTCGATGTTCTTATCTACTAACATGAATGGTATGCACAGAAGTAAACAAAATCGGATATGCCTGTCTCATGGCATCCTCCATTTCCCATGTAGCCTCATATGGGCCAAAATTCTTCCACTGTACCTTGACCTGTGCAATGGTTCGGTTCCGGAGCGGGGTTTCCTTTCTGTCCAATATGCATTGGGGTTCTGGTAGAAATTCTCCCTCCGGTTCCACCTGGATCACAGACCAGTCAATTATATGATTAGCATCATGTACATATTTCTTCAATAACGAAACATGAAAAACATTATGTTCTTTTATGGTGGGAGGAAGTGCTAGCTGATAGGCTACATGTCCCACTCTTTCTAGAACCTCAAAGGGTCCACAATACCGGGGTGCCAATTTGGCACAAGCTACCATTTTCAGGGAACTCCTTCTGGGCTTAATTCTGAGATATACATGGTCTCCCATTTTGAACTCTCTTGGAGTTCTCTTTTGATCAGCATAACTTTTCTGTCGGTTCTGAGCGACCTT
>ML785109.1:416035-466806 GCA_009831015.1 Picea engelmannii | reverse complement strand
CCAGTGTAGGGTCTTTTATGTAGTTCATCCATGATGAACCTCTTCAAGTCATCACAATTGGGAATGTACAGTCTATCTTTGTGAGTGAGAAGGCCTCCTTCGGTCATCTAATAGCCTTCATATTTTGCTCCAGCGGGTTCCTGCTATAGGTACAGGGTCACATTTCGAACGAAGGGATCTGTTTCTTGTGCCTCTTTGACTCTGTTTTTGACATCTGTCTCGCAGGTACTCACTGCTTCTAGGTGAATCATTTTCATGCATCTGTTGAGGGCATTGACCACCCTATTTTCCTTCCCTTTTATGTGTTTGATTTCAAAATCAAATTCGATAAGGAGGGACATCCATCTAGCTTGTCTAGCATTGAGCTTTGGTTGGTTGAACAAATACCGTAATCCACAGTGATCTATCATAAGAACAAATTTTCTTCCCAAGAGGTAATGCCTCCACATTTTTAAGGCATGCACTATGGCAGCCAGCTCTAGATCATGAGTCACATAGTTGACCTCATGTTCATTCAATTTTCGGGATTCATAGCAGATCACCTTTCCTTCCTGCATAAGGACTCCTCCGAGCCCTTCTTTACGGGCATCTGTGCACACAAGGAAGTCATCTTATGGGTCAGCGATTTTCAGCACAGGTGCATGGGTCAGTAGATGTTTCAGGGTTTGGAATCTTTCTTCACATTGTTGTGTCCACAGGAATTTTGTCCCCTTCTTCTGGAGGGCAGTGATTGGACAACCAATCTTGGAGAAATCTTTTATAAATCTCCTATAGTATCCTTCCAATCCCATAAAGGATCTGATGTCTGAAACATCCTTTGGGGTAGGCCATTCCATGATAGACCTGATCTTGTCAGGATCTACTGCTACCCCTTCCTCGGACAGAACATGTCCCAAGTAATGTATTTGCTTATGAAAGAAGTCACATTTGTTGAGTTTAGCATAGAGCTGATGTTCTCTTAGCACTTGTAGCACAAGTCTAAGATGCTCTTCATGTTCTTCTCTATTCTTAGAGTAGATTAAAATGTCATCAATAAAAACCAGTACAAATTTATCTAAAAATTTACTGAGCATATTGTTCATTAAGCACATGAAAGTGGCAGGGGCATTGGTTAACCCAAATGGCACTACCACAAACTCATAGTGACCATACCGTGTCCAGAAAGAAGTTTTATGGATGTCTTATCCCTTAATTCGGACTTGATGGTATCCCGACCTCAAGTCAATCTTTGAGAAAATAGACGCACCTCCCAACTGGTCGAATAGATCATCGATCCTGGGCGAGGGGTACTTGTTCTTTATGGTTACTTTATTAAGTTGCCTATAATCTATACATAGTCTAAGGGTGCCATCCTTATTTTTCACAAACAGGACTAGTGCTCCCCATGGGGACACACTGGGTCGAATATAACCCTTATCCATCATTTATTTCAATTGCAATTTGAGTTCAACTAATTCAAGTGTGCTCATCTGGTAGGGTGTCCTAGACACTAGCACTGCTCCTGGTGCGAGTTCTATCGAGAAGTCAATGTCTCTTCTCGGAGGTAGACCCGGTACCTCTTCCGGAAACACATCTCTGTATTCTCTCAGGATAGGGTGATCATGAGGGTTGGGTTTAGTGCCTTTGATTGTTTTTAGCACCTGTATTGCATATAGGGGACATCCCTTTCAGCAATACTTCCTCATTTGTAGGGCTGATATTTGTCTCATCGAGACCGGTTTTTGGATCCCTTGGAGGGTTATCCTTTTTCCTTCTTTGCTCACACATTCTAAGGTTTTATGGTAACAGTCCAATTTGGCTTTATGGGCGGCCAGCCAGTCCATACCAATCAACAGGTCGTATGATCCCAGGGGTAATACATTAAGGGTTGCTTGGGTGGGGAATTCCCTCAACATGAATTGGTAGGCTGGTAGGACCTCTACTACCTTTCTTTTGGTGCCAGTGGCTAACTGTACCAACTGTGGTTTAGTTTTCTTCTGTGGCTGTAGTTTACACTTATCAACAACTCTAGGGGCTATATAACTCAAATTTGAACCAGGGTCAATCAAAACAGACACCAGATGGTTGAAAATCATACCTTCTATTTCCACCATTGAAGCTTGGTGGTCAGCTTGGTTATTATCCAAGGATGCATAAATCTGTGGCACACTCCTTGCCACATCATTGACTATGGTAGCTTTCTACATGTTATAAATTTTTCGACTGTTCTATTGTCGGTGTGGACAGTCTCTCAGGAGATGCTCTTCTCTGCAACCCCAACATTTCAGAGGTTCTTTCTTTGGGTTATTAGTCTTCACTGGTATAGGTCTAGAAGTTTTATTTCCATCCACCGAGGAAAAGTTCTGCTGGAGTACATTCTGGGGTTCTTCTTGTAGCTCTTGAATTCTGAGGATTTAATCCCCTTTTTCTGAAATCTCGAACCACTCTTCTGTTTCCAGTCTCCACGAGACTCTGCCCGATGTCCATATTGTTCATGACAATATGTTGCCTTTCGTATAGTGTCTTCTAAGGTATTTGGCTCGTCGAATTCAATTCGGTTTCGGTATTCCTTGGGTAGCCCATTGATGAAGCATTGTGCATTCGCCTTCTCTGCTTTGATGTAGGGTACAAATCTCAGTAAGCTAACGAATTTGTTGACATATTCCTCCATAGTAAGTTGTCCCAGTTTGAGTTCATGAAACTCTTTAGCCTTCTCGTCGAAATATATTTCCAACAAATACTTCTTCCGGAAGTACTTCTCAAACCATTTCCAAGACAGGTCCTCCTCGCGGACCCATTTCATATTCTTAAGGTCTTCCCACCATATGGAAGCCTTCCCATTCAGATTGAAAGTAGCCACTCGGGCCTTCAAATTCTCTGAAAAATCATGGACTCTGAAATATTTCTTCAGTCCAAGTAGCCAGGCCTTAGCTTCCTCTCCCTTCTTTATATCACAGTCGAAGGAGGGAGGTTTGGCCTTTTTGAATTCCTCAAATTTATGAATCTTGGAAGTCTTTTGCTTCTTTTGTTTTCTTTGAGAATAGGAACTGGTCCTGCTGCTGGAAGAGCCTTTTGAATCGCCAGCTTCCTTCTCAGTGGAATCGTCTGGCACTGGTCCTTTACCTCTGAGGTGGACCTTTCTTGACGTGATTCTCTCAATATGGCCACCGATACGACCATGATTCTGCATCTCCGGTTCATGCTGCATTTGTCACTGTAGGTCCGATAATCTTTGCAGTAAAACTGCATTAATTTTGGTTTTCTTTTCTTGTTCTTTCATTGTCAACCTTGCAGCTTTGCAATTCAAACATGAGACTCCTCATAGTCTCAACTAGATCTGGAGGGGTTCCTATTGCTCTTCTTTCATCAGACTCTTCATCTCTATTGTGGGAGCCTTCTCCCACCTCTTGGTGAGTCACCATGCTCTGCGTCTGTAGATTCCCACGGCTGATCATCCGCTTGATTGAAAAGACAAACAATGGATATTAGTCAAGAATTAAATACATTTTTATAATTTGTGCATAATTCATAACTCTTTCACATGCATACACAGTTGGGTTCTCATTTCCAAGTTTTAATCCTGAACAAGAGAGTTACGTTAGGGGTTATTTCTTTGTAGGAGAACTTCGAACAGAGCTTATGCGCAACTCGTACATGAGCCCAATCAGGCCGAGTGTTGTAACCATGCTCTAATACCACTTTGTAACATACCCACTACCTAAAATCAAACTATTTCGTTGATTTCTCAACAATGAGAATCCCTGAATCTTGCAGCAACGAAATGCCAGGTCTTTATTTCCTTGTCACGGCCTCTTCTTCACGCGCCTGTGACATTTCTCTAATGATAGTTTCGGGTTTCGGGGTTTCGTGATCCCTGATGACAAAAGTTCCTGTCCTCTCAAACTCCCGATCTCTGATGAGCAATCTCACCGATACGTGCCCTTTACATGTTAGCACTCCTGGCTATGCTCTGGTCCATGTGACCGCTAATTCATAAGACCGCAGCCTTATCCTTCTTTCAGGGTTTTGGACTGCAAAATCCCAGTGTGTTCCAACTCCCGTTATCCCTCCAGGCTAAAATCGTGGTCCACATGACCTTCCCCCTATATGACCGCAGACATACCTCCTCATTGGGTTTTCAGACTTTTCAATGTCAAAGTACACTTGTCCTCAGGATTCACGATCCCTTGAATCCTGACACGCTCTTTATGCACTAGCTCTCCTGGCTAGGCTCCTGGCCCATATGACCATTATCCCCGTGACCACAGTCCTACCTCTTGTCAGGGTTTCGAGCTTTTAAATACCGCAATGCATTGGCCCATAGGATTCCCGATCCTCCAAATCCTGATACGCTCCAACTTCCGTTAGCCCTCCAGGCTAGACCTTAGGCCCATGTGACCACCATTTCACAAGACCGCAGCCTTGTCTCCTGTCAGGGTTTTGAACATCGCAATGTCGAAATGCCTAAACATTTTGTCCTCGGAATCCCTGATATCCCGATGACCAAAATGCCGATAGACAACTTCCTGTTGAGACTTTTCCCGATGGCTCTGATTGCTGCCGCGCATCCTCCTTTGATGGACAGTCCTGGTTAACTCTCAGGGTTTCGCGACTTCTGATGCCCTGGACGCCTCGTCCCTAGGACTCGCAAAATGCCAGACTCTGACTCCCTTTAGATCTCTGACACGCGTCCCAAGTGAATGGACGGTTTAGATCGCTCCTCGCGTTTTCGAGACTCCTGATGTCCTTTCTTTCATGACCTCAGGAACTCCGATTTCCCGAATGTCGATATCCCGATGTCTAGTGCCTGGATCTCCGGAATGGATGATAGCGTGACATGCGTCCTCTCTCAGATGGACGGTCCAGATTTGTGTCGGGGTTTTCAAGGTGGACTTACCCGATCTCCTGTCCACGGGAATGCCGATATCCTGACTCCCGATGCCTCGATCTCCACCACGTGTCTCCACTAACGGACGGTCCATATCGTTTCTGGGTAATTTCCCATGGAAATTCCCGATCTCATGTCATCGAGACTTCTGATTTCCTGATATGTGAAACCCCAATGAGACAACCCTCCTTTCGGGAATTTTCCTTCTGTTCATGAGCTTAACCCTCGCGCAACTTCTGTCAGATCTGACGGTTTACGGGTATCTGCTCAAGATTTGATGGCTCAGATCTGTCCCACCTCGCGCATTCTTCCACTACTTCATGGATGTGGAAAGATCAATGGTACAAAGGTTCTCATGGACCTTGGGGGGGGTCTACGATCCTGATTTAATTGCTATTCACGAAGATAGAGAGATAAGGGGCAAGGTATGTAACGCCCTTGTTACTTTCGTCAATCTGACAGTCATGAATGACCATGGGTCTTCTGACAGGATATCTTCCATTGATTTGTTACTTATACCTACGCTGCTACTTTGGAATTTTAAGAGGGTCATTCCTCCTCGTACAGGGTTATTACGACTTGCACATTCAAGTCCTTTTTCCAGGTTCTTGGTAAACCTTTCTAAGGAGGGAATCTCTGCGAAGAGATCTATTCCGGGGCTTTCCTGGAGACAGAAAAAGGGAAACAAACTCCCAAGGATGGGCTGGAAGTATGACTTGGTTCAACTCATGCATAATTAAATTCATTTATCAATATAATCCATGCGTGGTCTTTCTGTTATAAGCATATATCTAACATTTCTTATCAAAACACTGCACAGACATTCTTATACTATAATTGTTCACAATTTCATAGTTTATGAGCATATATGTCAGGATATGAATTTCAAGATGCAATATGAAAAAAACTTATCAGAAATAACACCAGGAGTGAGTGCAACTACTGAGAGGGGTGCTCGTTTCCACCCAACCATAGGCGTAGCGACTCCCAGCGGATTTACCACGATGCTGTGAGACTGCGTCTCTTTGTCTGCCAGTGACCAGGAGAAAAGGTTGCAATCCTTCCTCTCTGCTATCACTCACTCTGCGTAATGACAGAGTTCCCCTCGCGTCTGCCCCCTCGAAATCGCTTCTACCTCATGCCTTATCCTCTTGCAAGGTTGCGTGTGGCGTGATTCCCCTCGCGCTGATCAAGCCTAACGACTCTACGGATGGGCGGTTCACCATCCCATCCCTCATTAATCCATCTGCCTACCAGCCTGTGAGACATTAAATTCGGAGCCAACAAGCCGCTTTTGGTTCTCCGGGCCAGTGGAGTCCAAATACAGTGTTAATTCTCAGTGGAAGTTAACGCCACCTTTCTAGGTGCCTTCCACCACCATCATGGTCTCTTTTTCTGCACATCCCCTCTCAACAGTCCTGCAATAATTCAAAATTTTATTCACATTCATTGAGATTTCCATAGTTCTTGGCCAGTCCAGTTATATTTACAAGCTGGGGGAAACAGGGTGTTACACAATGCCTATAGTGTGTTCTTAAAATTCATCAAAGGTCCCTTGAGGAAAGGTCTTGGAAGGTGAGTTTACCATGCTTAAATCCATCATGGTGTTGGTGTTGATGTTAATTATAGCATCAAACATGTATTTATACATAGGTCTACGTATTTGTATGTGTGGAAATAATCCAAATCCTTTTACCTTGGCAACTTTACTTTAATTAAAGGAATTATTAAAGTAAAGTGATTTAATTAATTAATTAATTAATTAATTGAGTTATTTAAGTAAATGATAAAAGTTAGCATTTAATATTAAACATTGATATCAAGTGAGGTGAGAAGTAATCTCAATCGTCAATCACTTTGGAGATTAGGTTCAGGTTATAACTCAATATTATAAAAGCAAGGCTAGTATAAAGGAGAACACTTGACATGAGTTGTGTTGAGAGTGTTGAAATAGAGAGGGTTTGATCACGAAGGAATGTGCTTTAAGGAGATCCTATATAGGTGGAGAAGGAATTACATCTAGATATCATACAAGTCAAGGAGAAGAGAGAATAGAGGCAGTCACAAGTGGGTTTCATTCAATTCAAACCACAAGAAAGGGTTGTGTCATATGGAATTTTCCATATGTGTATGGAGGTGCTAGTGGAGACAAACATGTATACAAAGGAGGACTTAATGATAGGCACATACACCTCAAAACACGTGCATATCTGGGTCATACAACAAAACATACTTTACCAGGTTTTTTTGTAGTTGTATTTCTCTCAGTGGGCCATTATCCCTATTACGGGAGCCTCAATTTTCTCATAATAAAATCATTCTCAACAAAGGATTTCCCTCCGGGTTTTTTCCAGGGTTATCTACCCAAAAATATCGGTGTTTATGTGTGCATGATTTGGTTTCCAGTTTTTCTTCCGGTGGATTTATTTGAGTAGAATATTTCAACAGTTTGTTTTTATTTTGTGAGTTGTTAATATGATATGTAGTAAGTAAATCACTAGATAACAAGATACCTAGGTGTTGGAGTAAGAGGAATTTCAACATGGTATTAGAGCACATGCTATGAAGGGAAGCCAAATATCATATCCATAGAAGTTGATAGAATATATATCATATCTATAGGAGATATTAGCATATTTATAACCAGTAGGGAGAAATTGAAGGATAGATTTCATGGAAACAATCTTACTGAGGCAAAACAAGGGTTTCACAAGTTTATAGGGTTGTACACAGGTTACAAAAGGTATAGGTGCGTACATACATGTGCATCTTTGGAGATAGTCGCATATACAAAGGTGTTATTAAGCACACGTGTGTACATACACGAGGTCACAGTGGTGAAAGGCATGTGCAAGTCTGTACAGGTCAATACAGGGGTAGTTTTCAACAACAAGTTATTTCCAGGGAAGTTTTATTAGGTATTAGGGATGGAAAGGACATCGTTAATATTTGAAGACAAATTGGAGGGAGCATCCAACTTCCTGTATTGGAGAGCAAGAGTAACTTTGGTGTTAAAGGAGTATGATTGTTGGCATTTAGTGGACAAAGTAGTTTCTCCACCGACAAATACGATAGATTTGGAAGATTACAACAAGAAGGATATCAAAGCAGAGAGGGTCCTCTTGCATCCAGCGAAGGATCATCTAATTACTCACCTATTCAAGAATAAGATTACTAAAGATGTTTTTTATGCCTTGGTAGGTTTATTCTAGAGAACTAACTTGAATAGGAACATGGTCTTAAGGAACATACTAAGATTGGTGCATATGTCTAGATATTATAATGTTACCATCTATTTCATGAGGATCACACATGTGCATGATCAACTTGTATCCATAGGGGATAAAACCAAGGAAGAGGAGGTCATGAATGTGTTACTAAATGGTCTTCCCAAGTCATGGGAACCATTTTTCAAGGGAGTTTACACTTTATAGAAACTCCTAGATTAGCAGAGACTTTTGGATGATTGCATCTAGGAAGATACTCATGAAGAGTCTAAGAGAAGAAAGCAGGGAAGTAGTGAGTAGAACTTCACTCTTGTCAGTAGGACAAAGAAGGGAAAAGGAAAGGGTTCTAGAAAGAAGGGTGACAATCATGAAGGATCATCACAGCCAGGGAAGAAGAAGGACTTGAGTAAAATAAAGTTCTTCTCATGTCATAAGAATTGAAATTATGCATCTCAGTGTCCAGAAAAGAAGAACGATACAAGAAATACGTAGAGAGTATCATCAGAAGAGACGTAGCTTGATGATTTTGTAGTGAATTTTGAGAAGGATTGTTTTAGCACTTTGTAAATTTTGTCTCACTAAATAGGCAAATGACAAAGGTAATTGTTTCAACTAGATTTAGAGCCAAGGCACTAGCATGCTCAATTCAGAGAGGGCTCTCTCGTGTCACTGTGTATATCTATGGAAATTAGTGGCTAGATTTGGTTTGTTTGGGGTTTTTTGTAAAGTTGTTGGCAAAGAAGGGGAGGAACACTATGGGCTATGGAGTCAAAATTCTGAAAGTAAACGGAAACAATGCATTGACTGATAGAACTCTCCAGAGGACAAAGGCTAAATGAGGTGATGAATCTAAGTTATTTTTAAATTCAAAAGAGTGTAGGAAGATAAAGAGAACAAATAACTGCATCAGAGCATTACTGAAATGAATTTTGAATAAGTTAAGGAGACAATCAAATAGTTTAAATTGCTTAAGACAAGAGCGTCACAAGAGGAATTCTGGGCCTTTAAACTCTCCAATTTAAACAGAAGAAAATGTAAATGAAATGACAGGTTACAGGAAATACATACGATGAAGGGAAACAAAGCTCATATCACCACCCGTTAGAATATTTTCATAGAGACTTCAAAATCCTCTGCATTTATATTCAATTTAGATTTAGAAAATTTACAAAATAGAGTCTGATACAATAAAAAATGTGCTCTTTCACTTCTGCCAACATTTATCAATTTAATTCTCTTAGTACTTATACAATCTGATAAAAAATAATTGAAACTGAAACATTTCAACTTTTGTAACAGTTTCAACAGATAGTTTTGGTATACAAAACGATTTACAATAATTATCAAAAGAAAACGTTTCAAACTCATGAACAATTTCTTCGACTGTCCGACTTATTCTATGCCATCTGTCTCGCTCTGAGATTTTGCTGGATCTGCAAAACTAGTGACACCTAGAGATCATCTGTTGGTTTCAGGGACGTTACACTTTGTCTTACCCAACCACACAATTTATTTCCATTGTGGATCAAAGGGGATTTTGTAATCCATCATCTCTTTAATCAGAATCTCCAAGTCAATGCATGTAGCATAGGACATGGCTGGCATGCTAACCTTCACTGTTTTAAACTTGTTTAAAATTTCGAAATCTGTAGCCAAATGCTCCACTAGACTATGACCTTTTAGACTTTCTTCCATATCCTCAAACTTAGAATGATCCATTATGCATTAAATGAGGAGAGAGTGATAGTCTTATTGATTATATAATTATCCTTTACCATCCCAAAACGATGGAAGGCCTTTGACGAACAAATCTTCAAAATCGTTTTTAAACTCCTGTATGCTATATTCTATTTTCATAGCTGTGTTCCGGATTGATCCGAGTAAGTTATGCTTAGCAATGATCCTTCTAGCTGAAATGATCAACGCGGTCCTATCTTTCACACCAATGGTTTGAAGTTCAGCAGTTGGTATAGCATTTAGTAAATCAATAGTGTTTTGGGCCCACTCCAAGGGCTTCTTTACTAATATTTCATTTACAACAATGCATTTGTTCTAAGCCATGACAACCATGTTATCTTTGTCGTTGATAAAATTCAGATAAACACTGAATTTAGCAACCTCTGTAGCAATAATGTCCCAAATTACATGTTTGGCTCCCTACAATAATGTCTTTCCCTTTATCCTAGTTCTTATCTTGTTCACTCTCTCCTACAAATCTTGATTTTCTCTGTGGAGTTGAGCTATCTTTTCATCCTTCACTTTCATCTCTTGCTTCAGCTTTTCCATGTTCTCTTTGAGATTCTTTATCTCACCTGTTTTTAAGATTACCCGGGTCATAGCTTGGACTAACCCCTCAGTGCTTGATCCAACCTCTATATTTGCAGGTACAATGACTTCCATGCCTGATGTTGCCGCCTGTGCCAGTGACCAATGCTCTTTATCCTTCTCCAATTGCAGCAGTTTAGCCTTGTAATCGAGTGCCTCTTATCTGAATATTTCTTTCTCCTGTTCCAATGCAACCAATTTTGTTGTCTATGGATGATATGTAGGTGACATCTTCAGCCTTTTCTTTAGACTTTGGATCATCTTGTCCTTTTCATCCAAAGAAGCTTTCAACCCTTGGGGACCTTCAGATTCTAGTTTTTTCACCTGTGTCATCCAGGCTTTGCTGGAAATTTTTTCCTGTTTCAGTTTTCCATCTAGTTTTGACATGTATGTTGTTAACCTTGTGACCTTTAGTGACAAGCTCAGATAATCAAAATACATGTCACTAAAATTCCTATGAAACTTTACTTTGTCGGGGGAAGCAATGTTTTCATAGTGCACTTTGATCTCGGAGACTTTATCATCATTAGCCATTGCAATGTTAAATGTCTTTTTCTCCACATCCATAACTGAGAGTAAGGAAGCCTTGTGTTGAGAAGTCCTTTCTACTTCAGGTAAAAGATCTCTTAATTCACTATTCTCCATACTTCCTTTCATAGCATACTGATTTATCAAATCTCCCTTGGACTGATACACCGCCCCAAGTGTCTGGCCAAATATGTACTTCCTACTGCTGAAGAACTTTGTGTTGCTTTCGTTTTGTGGCCTGCTTTCTGTATTGGTTTCTTTGTTCTTGGTCGTAGCCTCTACCATTTCCATGCATGTTTTCCCTTTGGGATCTTCTTCTTCTAGGTCAACTACTTGAGATGATGATGTGATTTTCATCCTTTTGAGAATATCTTGCTGGCCACTGGTATCTAGTGCTTTTGAACTGCTCCTCTTATTGTAAATGCTCATTTTAGGAGCTCTGATAACCAATTTAGGGTAAGTTTTATGTGTTGGGATCGGCTGAGGATTTGGCTCTTTTTGTCTCATTTGATCTTGTGTATGATTACCTCCATGTCTGCACAGGTCTCTAGATTGGTCAACTTATCAAATCCTTCGACATTTTCATGTTCATAGGGACCTTATCTACTGGCCAATCTCCTCTTTGATATGATATAATGGGGATCATATCTTCTCCCTTGCAACTGTGTGAAACCAAATTTACTGAGCTTGGATTTAATATGGGGCAAACAGGACTTACTCTTCACCACAAAGGGACCCACCGCGAAAGGAAATTTCAGATTAGAAGCTTTGTGTACTTTTAGAAAATGTTCAGTCTCTGAGATAATTCTTTGTGTTATGAATTCCAAAGCGAAGACCCTAGGCATCATAAAAACTGGTAAAAGATAAGGTCCTTCCTAGTATCCATATATGTAAATCACAGTAGATTATGTGAACAACACCCAATCTCCTACCATGCTCTCTAGATTTGAATGTAGTCAGATTTTCATCTCTTCCAGAACTCTCAGTAGATCTGAACAAAAAATGAGACTATGTACCCTGGACATAATCTTGTTGATGAAGATGAGCATGGTGATCCTCTTGCAATCGGTTGAAATGAAATCCGTCTTAGGAAATTTGGTTTTGTTGGTTTCCAGAAATATCCTCAGCAAGTGTGTGTAGTATCTGAAGTGCCTCAATGAGCTAAAGTTGACCAGCTATTGATGCATATTCTCTGTAATAAATTCGTCAAAACTGACACAGAATGACTAACCAGATAGAAAACAAACCAACAAAAAACCTAACATGACCTCCACCACAAACTTGTCATTTTCTAACCCTAAAATTTGACTTAGCAGGGAACAAGCCCACTGGACTTCGATAATCATAATGCTTACACTGGCAGGTAATGACAGACTCTCTGAATGATGTTCAAGCTTGACTATGGTTTGGAAAAATAAGGTTTTAACTTCGGGTGGACACTCTCTATAAATTTTGATCATCTTTTGTTCCTCGAAGGGCTCTTACACTGTAGGGGAGGCATTTGGTACACTAAGAGCATGCCAGAGTGATGGACTGTCTACTTTACACAAAACTTCAGATCCTACTTTATTTATAATGACTCTTTCTCCCTGAGAATATCACTTTGCACAATAGATTACAAATTTGGGGAATGGAAAGACTGTTTCTATGACCTAAGGGAGGATGGAGGCTTGAGCCGCTTCAAGGAAAGGTATGCGCGTTCCAACATTGTCCAAAAAATTCGATCTAGACATGGAAACATGTGAGATTGTCATATCTGTGTCAAAAACGTCAAAATGTCTATCAATTAGAGCTTCCTCCCTAGAGGAGATCTCTTGTTCATTTACAGATAAATTGACAAGACTAGCAACCATGGTGAAGAATACCTATCAAGTGGTGAAAAATGCGAGTCTGGTTCGGTTTTGAGCTTTGAAATTCGACTGGAAGATTCGCACCAAGTTTTCGAACGTTTGAAGGCTTTGAATTGTCATAGAATAATGACGGGGGGTTCCTCCTTTTATTGGTATCTATTGGCATCGAGGGTTGGAGAAAAAGGTTTCAAGTGAACCGCCTTTCTCCCTGACGTGCCTCTAAGGGGCCATGCATCCATGCTTTAAACCATGGTAGTTTTCCCCGGCCCGCCCTTAATCGATTAATTTTATTTCGTCTTGAACCATGCTATTTTTATTTCGTCTTTCATACGTGAAGAAAAAAATACAAAGCGACTATGTACAATGAATGGTGGGGTGATAATTTTTCAAACAACGTAATGCTTGAGGAACTTGGCATTCACAGGCCCTCCTCCGGTAAGTTTTCCATCACTTTCTTCTAACAAATAAGAAATGCTCCCACGATAAGTTGTGCTTTTGAACGGGCCCAACCAACGGTGATCAAATTTCCCATGTTTACCTGTATCTTCATTCCTAACATCCCATCTCAATACCCAGTCTCTGAGATCGAAGTTGTCTACCTTGGTACATTTGTCGAAAGCATATTTGATCTTGTCTTGACATAACTGGACGTTATTGAAGGCCCTCTCTCTGGTTTGTTGTACGCTGATGAGTTCATCCTCCCTTCTCTGAACAACATTTGTTTCTGCTTCTTGCTCCTGTAAAAACTTCATCACCAACAATCCCAATGCAGTAGGAAAAATATCTTATGTACCATAAACGATCTGGAAAGGAGATGTGGCAATAAATATCTTCAGGGAAATCCTGTCAGCCCACAATGCATGAATGAGCTTTTTGTGCCACGCTTTTTTATTCTCCTGTAACAATTTTTTGATGATCTTGACAAATATTTTGTTTGAAGACTTGGCTAGTCCATTTCCTTGCGGGTAGTATGACTTAGAATGGACAAGGGTAATGTTGTAATCACTGTAGAAATTTTCCAACTTTTTGGATTTGAAGGTCGCCGCATTATCTGTTATAATCTTGACTGGGCATCTGAATCTGGACAAGATATTGTCTCCTAGGAATCGAATGATAGCATCATCCGTGGCTTGTCCGGTAGGAACAACCTCAATCCACTTAGTAAAATAATCTGTTGCAGTTAGGATCCATTTTTGTTGAGCCGAGGATTATGGGTGTATTTTTCCTATAAAATCCAGGCCCCATTGTTTGAAAGGATCTTCTACTATGGGTTTCAACGACAGAGACTGCAATTTTCCTTTCCCATTGAAGATTTGACATTCATGGCACTTTGATACTTCTTTGTAAACATTAGGGAAAATACTTGGCCAGTAAAAACCGGCTCTCAAAATTTTGTGCACAGTCACCTTCCAATAATGGTGACCTCCACAGTCACCTTTATGGAACTCTCTGATGGTTTTTTCTTCTTCTTATCCTATCAAACAACTCAACAAAATCCCTCTTGGGTCTTTCCAGTATAGTAATTCATTTACTATACAAAATTTTGCGGCTTTCAGTTTTAGGAATTTGGCCTTTGTTTTTCTATACTCGGGTGGAGCTTGTAGATTGTTTAACACAAAGATAATATCTGCATACCATTTAGAGTCAAGAAATTTCTGAGACACTCGTGGAGTCGCCTTTTCTTGATCTGTTGTATTCTCTGATATACCTTTAGTGAAATGTATTCCTAGGAGTTCATAGTTCATTTATGCCATCAGTCTAGCAAGCCCTTGTCCTTTGATCAATTTCGTGGGTTTGATTTCTAGGTCGTACTCCAATAGTACTGCAATCCATTTTCCTCTCTTTCCTTCAGGGTCAGGTTGTGTCAAGTTGTCTTTCACTGAGTTGCTTGGGACATAAGCAGTGGTATGTGAATGTAGAATATAAACCCTGAATTCCTTCAATGCTTTGACCAAATCATACGCTTGCTTCTCCATGATATAGTATTTCAGAGGAGCATCTCTCAATGTCTTACTGTAGTATTCTATGGGTTTCTCGAATTTCTATTCATCCTTCTAAAGTAATACCCCTACAATTGTATGCTCATAAGCAAAAGAGAATAGTATAAAATCTTTCTTAAAATTTGGATTGGCTGGCACAGGAGCCTTTGTTAATGCTACTTTGATGTCTTCAAAGGATTTTCTAGCCTCAGGGACCCACTTGATTTCATTTCCCTTCTTTAACATGTTGGTGATATGTTTTATAATTTCAGCTAAATTAGGAATGAATCTCCTCAGAAAATTTACCTTTCCAAGAAAGATTGTACCTCCTTTTTGCTTCTGGGTATGCCGATCTTAAGGATTCCCTCCACTCTGTTGGGGTCTACTTTTATCCCTTCCTTTGAAATAATATGCCGTAAGAGTTTTCCCTCTTCCATGGAAAAATTTGACTTTTTCGGATTCAAGGATATGCCAAACTTTCTGCACTTTTTGAACGCCCTCCTGAGATGCTTGATGTGTTCTTCATCTGAGGCAGAATATATCGTAATGTCATCCAGATATATAACAATGAATTTATCCTTTTCATGTGCAAAATCTATATCCATAGCCCTTTTAAATGTTGTCCTTGCATTCATGAGTCCAAATGGCATTTTAGCATACATAAATGTTCCCCAAGGTGTGGTGAAAGCTATCTTTTCTTGATCATCAAGATGTACCATGATCTGATTGTATCCCGAGAACCCATCTAATATCGACATCTTTTGGGAGCCTACCACCTTCTGTCAAATGTGATCCATTTTAGGAAATGGGTAGTTGTCATTAAGGGATACTTTATTTAGGTTTCTGATGTTGAGAAACAACCTAATTTCTCCACTCTTTTTTCTAACTGGTACTAGATTGGCTACCCATTTGGAGAACCTCGGGGACACTATGATCTTTGCTTCAAACAATTTTTTCACTTATTTCTCTATCAATGGTAACAACTGTGGATTTATTCTTCTTAATTTTTGTTCGAATGGATTGTGGTATTCTTTAATTGGGATAACATACTGGATTATACTGATATCATAGAATTTTAGATCATCATAGCTCCAAGCAAAAACATCAGGGAATTCTTTCATTAATTTGACATACCTTTCTCTAATTTCAGGGTTGATCTTCCTAGATAGTTTCACAATCTTTGGGTCTTCTGGAGTTCCGATATTGCAATCTTCTACATCTCCTTCGTTTACTGTGATCTTCGGGCTTCTGGCTACGTCATTTTTCTCGAAACGTTTCTCTAATGGCACCAAACCCTTGGGGATGATATTACTCTTCAGTTGCATGATATCTCTACCAGCGATCTGATTGTTGAAATATACTTCTTTCATGAAAGTGGCCGCATCTACCTCCTCATCATAATATTCATCGTCAATGTTAAAATTCTCAAACTCGTTCTCCATTTTTAGGAAGCTTTCTATCTGCTTGTCATTTTCAAAAACCTACAAGTGCTTCATATTGGCTGGTACTCCTGGCTTGTATTTCACTTCTACCTTGTAGCTTTTCTTAGGGAAGATAGGGACTCTAAATACTACTGCAGAAGTGTCCAGAGCGTGAACAATCTGATTCTGTTCTCTTGGTATGGCCGATAAATTGCTTTCTTCAAATTTCTTGAGGAGTTCCAACACCAAATTCCTATAAGCACTCAATCTAGGATATTTTGCTTGGTAGATTCCTTTGATTTGATTTATAATTAACTCAGAATCTCCATGTACAACAATTCTTTTGGCACCCAGTTCTTCTAAAACTGTCAATCCCAATATTAGTGCTTCATATTCAACCATGTTATTAGTGCATTTAAAAACAAGTTTGTAGGAAAATAATTTCGCATCTCCTTCAAGATGGTTGATCTAGACGCCAACTCCAGCTCCTTCTCTACAGGCAGCTCCATCGAAATTCATCTTCCACAACTAGTTTTCTGCATTATCTTGCGGCTCTGAAAGTTCTTCCAATCGCGCCTTAAGCTCATCCTTGTCAGCCAAAATGACTTTTGTTTCTTCTTCCTCAGAGCACAGTTCATTGAAGAAGATGGAATATCCTAATTCAGTCTCCACTGAATATATAGGATGATTGTTGGGCTGTGATTTGTTGCTAACCATATATTTAAGCAAGACTTCCCTGTACAATATTCTTTCCTGACCAAAAACGAGAATAGTATCATAAGACATGTCCATCTAGAGGATTCCCTTTAATTTTGCAGCCCATGATCTGGACAACAACATACCAAATTTTGGAGGAATATCAGCAACCACTACATCCATCACCATGTTCTTTGCTGGAATTTGTGCCAAATAAATGACCATATATTTGATCATGCCAAGGAATTTTACCTTTCTTGAATCGAAAGAGAACAGATCTTTGTAAGGCCTCATGACCTCAAGGCCTAATTGGCCCATGACTACCTTTTCCATCAGGTTGTGTTAATCTCCAGAATCCAGCATAGCGTTGTGTAGAATCATGTCATGGATTTTCAAACTGACATAAAAGGTAGGGACTTCTTCGTTTTCACTACCTTCTTCCACTCTTGGCCCGAATAAGATAGCTGGGTGATCATCTTGTATGTTTAGGGTGTTAGAGGTCTGTCCCATTTTAAGCATATTGATGATCTGATTTCTATATTCACTATTCCTGATCAATTCATTAAACAGTACCAAAATTTTTATCTTAGCCATTTCACTCTCAAAATCAAAAGATGATGGGGTATTTTCTACCTCTTTGGTATCCATTTCTCTTCTTGATATTTTCTTCTGAGGTTCTTCTTTCTTCTTTCCCTTTTCCATGGTATCCTTTGTAGCAACATATTTAACAGTGGAGTCCCTCGCAGCTGAATTTTTTGCAGTAGAATCTTTCTTGGTCTGACTAGACGAAGGCACATTGTTCTGAGCTTCTTTGGAGAGATTCCCCTTTGGAGGATTACCTTTGGGAGGATTTGGGGGTACTTTTTAATTCTAGAGGTTATATTTCCTTTGGAATTTCATGATGGCATTTTGTATTCCGGTCTCATAATCTTCTTTTTCCACTGATACCCTTTCCTCATCATCTTGCAGAAATATTTCATTTGCATCCACGAACTAGTCATGTTCTTCTTTGGTCAAAAATATCCATGTTTCTTTATCATCACAATAGTTCATGTTATCTTCGAAATATCCATCATAACCTTCATCTACATAATTATTTTGGAAGGGAGGCATGATTTGTTGTTCCCCTTGGTTTCCTTGGTTTCCCCGATTTCCCTAGTTTCCCAAATTTGTTGGATGTTCTTGATTTTCTTGATTTCCCTGATTTCTTTTCCTAATCTGTGGAATAGCCTGTCTTCTCAGATTTCTGGGTGGACCATCTTCCTGGTCTCTAGGGTTGGGCCTATTTCCTAGGGCCATTATTTCCATCATCCGCTCCATGTTTCTCGTCATTGCTTCGAATATGTCTTCTGATGTTTGATATGTTTAAGTCTATGCTTTGTCTTGAGATTTTTTGTGTCTCTACCAGCATTATTTTTTATCTTCCCTGAATCCATTAGGTTCACTTGTACTTCTATATCATCGGTCGTCATGTAGTCCAAAGTGGTGGACCTTCATTCTCTTAATAAAAAAGCAAAGTCACTTTCAAAAGAATCGACGTATTTGAGTTGAGCAACCTTGGGGGGGGGGGGTTTAATTCATTGGGGATGGCATTATACACCTTCATGAATCTAGCTGAAAAATCCTATATAGTCTTATCAGGTGATCTCTTCATATTTTTATACTGGGTCAACAGCTGAAGGGGATTTTTCTTGTCCCCACACTTTGCAAGGAAGCTTGTCTCAAAGACTGCAAAATTTAGAATACTTCCCACCGGAAGGGATCTGAACCACTTCCTCACATATCCAGCAAGGCTTTGTGTAAATAGTCCCATATTCACATCTTCGTAGTCTACTTCTTCCAAGTCTACAAAATCATTAAACTAGTCTAAATGTTTTTGAGATGATATGTTACCTTCGGCATCATATAGTTTAATCCTTAAATTGTAATCTTGAGGTAGGTCATGTAGTTGAGTGGGTAGTATGAGGGGCACAAATCTGGCTGCCATAGCTGCTGTGAGGGGTCGGAGTGGATGTTGGTTATGAGCAGGGGTCACTACAGGCTTAACAGATGCGACTAAAACCAGATCTTGAAATCTCTTCTCGTCGAAGATAGTCTCGCCTAGGAAAGATTCAGACTTAGTTATGAATAAGGATTGTTCAAATTTCACGTCAAACTAAAGTTCTTCGATACTAGTTGCTCCATCTCTAGGAAAGGACAAATATCAGTCTAGATACAATACTGGGGTTACAGGCCTTTGTTTTCGTCTACGAACAATATTTTCAGGGTCAGACACAGGGATTGTAGCTTCTAGGTTTGGATTTCTCCTGGTGTGGACTTTCTTAGGGGCCAGGAATTTTATCTCACAAGGTGTGGTGCAACTGGTCACTGAATAATGGAGTCACCAGGGTAAAAATAGTCTCAACCAATAAGGGATCCGATCTACTATCACCCTTAGGGATCAAACCAAATATTTAAGTCCTTTTCTTAGGGAAGATTTTTTCAATTTCATCCCCAACAACTACGCCAGAATGTTAGCACTCTATAAATTTCGTCTGGATGAATAGACAAACGACAGAGGTAACTGTTTCAACCAGCTTTAGAGCTGAGGCACTAGCCTTCTCAACTCAGAGAGGGATCTCTCGTGTCACTAGGTATATCTATGGAAATCGGTGGCTAGATTTGGTTTTCTTGGGGGTTTTTATAAAGTTGCTAACAAAGAAGGGGAGGAACACTATGGGCTATGGACTCAAAATTCTAAAAGTGAACGAAAACAATGCATTGACTGATAGAACTCCCTAGAGGACAAAGGCTAAATGAGGTGATGAATATGAGTTATTCTTAAATTCAAAAGATTGTAGGAAGATAAAGAGAACAAATAACTACATCAGAGCATTACTGAAATGAATTATGAATAAGTTAAGAAGACAATCACATAGTTTAAATTGCTTAAGCCAAGAGCGTCACAAGAGGAATTCCAGGCATTTAAACTCTCCAATTTAAACAGAATAAAATCTAAATGAAATGACAGGTTATAGGAAATACATATGATGAAGGGAAACAAATCTCATATCACCACCCATTAGAATCTTTTCATAGAGACTTCAAAATATTCTTCATTTATATTCAATTCAGATTTGAAAATTTACAAAATAGAGTCTGATACAACCAAAAAGGTGCTCTTGCACTTCTGCCAAAATTTATCAATTCAAGTCTCTTAGTACTTTTACAATTTGATAAAAAATAATTGAAACTGAAAAGTTTCATCTTCTGTAACAGTTTTGACTGACAGTTTCGGTATACGAAACGATTTACATTAATTAGCGAAAGAAAACATTTCAAAATCATGATCAATTTCTCTGATTGTCCGACTTCTTCTGTGCCATCTGTCTCGCTCTGAGCTTTCGTCGGATCTGCAAAACTGATGACATCTGGAGATCATTTGTTGGTTCCGAGGATGTTGCACTTTGTCTTACCCAACTGCATGATTTCTTCCCATTGTGGATCAGAGGGTTTCCATAATCCATCATCTCTTTAATCAAAATCTCCAAGTCAATGCATGTCCCAGGTAATCTACATGCTACCAGGTAATCAATGCATGTCAAGGAATGGAAAGACCATTTCTACGACATAAGGGAGAATGGAGGCTTGACCCGCTTCAAGGAAAGTTATGCGTGTTCCAACATTTTCCAACAAATTCGATCTAGACACGGAAATGAGTGAGACTGTTATCTCTGTGTCGAAAACGTCAAAATATCTGTCAATTAGGGCTTCCTCCCTGGAGGAGATCTCTTGTTCATCCATGGATAAAATGATAGTACTGGTAGCCATGGTGAAGAATACATGTCAAGCGGTGAAAAATGTGAGTCTGGTTCTGTTCTGAGCTTTGAAATTTGAATGGAAGCTTTGCGCCAAGTTTTCGAACGTTTGAAGGCTTCGAATTGTCATAGAATAATGTTGGGGGGTTCCTCCTTTTATAGGTGTCTATTGGAATCGGGGGTTGGATAAAATGGTTTCAAGTTAACCACCTTTCGCCCCGACATGCCTCTGAGGGTGCCATGCATCCAAGCTTTAAACCACGGTATTTTTCCCCCGCCCACCCTCTATAGATTAATTTTTGTGTTGTTTCAATCACCGATATAAACTTCAGTCATTGATCTGGGTTACTTCAGGACCTACGACCCACATTTTCCTAGTGGCTTTGACATCGGGGGATTGAAGGAAGTGGTATTAGTCAGACTTTTTTTTCCCCCGATGTACCTCTATGGGTGCCATGCATCCCATAATGAAACCACTACTGTTTTGCCTGACCTTCCCTCAATCGCTTAACCTTCGTGTTAGTTAAATATATGATACACACCTCAGTCGTTGATCTGGGTCGCTTTCAAGATCGACGGTCTGTCAAGCTTTTCTCTTTGCATCTCCACTATTTTTTCCATATGTCACCAATTATAGTGGGGCCTTATGATCTATCATCTCTCTGTGGCGATATAATCCTTCACTAAGATTTTTAAGCTTCGATACCATCCAAAAAATATTATGGTGATAGCATTGGCGCCAACTGGGGATGCTATCCTTTTTACGAGGTAGCAAAGAACATATTAAGTGCCTACCCATTGGGCTGTAATCTCATGTGTGTGATCTAGATCCCTTTTCCTTTACTCACAAACTTCAAACCTACTCGGAACAGCTCAGGTCCTTTACCTCGGGGTTCAACCATGTTATTTTTATTTCATCTTTCATACGTGAAGAAAAAATACAAAGTGGCTATGTACAATGAATGGTGGGGTGATGATTTTTCAAACAACGTAATGCTTGAGGAACCTGTCATTCACATGCCCTCCTCTGATGAGTTTTCCATCAATTTCTTCTAACAAATAAGCATCGCTTCCGTAGTAAGCAGTGAATTTGAATGGGCCTAACCACAGGTGATCAAATTTCCCATGTTTACCTTTATCTTCATTCTTGGCGTCCCATGTCAGTACTGAGTCTCCGAGCTGGAGGTTTTCTTCTTTGGTACATCTGTAGAAATCTTCTTTGAACTTTTATTGACGTAACTAGGCGTTATTGAAGGCCCTCTCTATGGTCTGTTATATGATAATGATTTCATCCTCCCTTCTTCGACCGACATTCGATTCCTCTTCTTAGTCCTATAACAACTTCATCACCGACAATCCCAATGTAGTAGGAAAAATAGATTTTGTACCATAAACGATCTGGAAAGGAGATGTGGCAATAGATCTCTTCGGGGATATCCTGTTAGCCCACAGTAAATGATTGAGCTTTTTGTGCCACGCTTTTTTATTCTCCTGTAACAATTTTTTGATGATCCTGACCAAGCTTTTGTTTGAAGACTTGGCCAGTCCATTTCCTTACGGGTAGTATGACGTAGAATGGCCAAGGGTAATGTTGTAATCACTGTAGAACTTTTCCAACTTTTTGGATTTGAAGGCTGCCACATTGTCTGTTATAATCTTGACCGGGCATCCGAATCTGGATAGGATATTGTTTGCTAGGAATCGAATGATAACGTCATCCATGGTTTGTCTGCTAGGAACAACCTCAATCCACTTAGTAAAATAATCCATTGCAGTTAGGATCCATTTGTGTTGAGTCGAGGACTATGGGTGTATTTCTCCTATAAAATCCATGCCCCATTGTCTGAAAGGAACTTCTACTGAAATGGGTTTCAACGACAGAGACTGCAATTTTCCTTTCCCATTGAAGATTTGACATTCTTGGCACTTTTATACTTCTTTGTAAACATCAGGGAAATTACTTAGCCAGTAAAAATTGGCTCTCAAAATTTTGTGCGCAGTCGTCTTCCAATAATGGTGACCACCACAGTTGCCTTTATGGAAATCTCTGATGGTCTTTTCTGCTTCTTCTTCTATAAAAAATCTCAACAAAATCCCTCCCGGATATTTCCAGTACAATAATTCATTTCATATACAAAATTTTGCGGCTTTCATTTTTAGGAATCTGGCCTTTGTTTTTCTATACTCAGGTGGAGCTTGTAGATTGTTTAACACAAAGATAATATCTGCATACCATGTAGAGTCAATAAATTTCCGAGACACTCGTGGAGTCGCCTTTTCTTTATCTGTTGTATTCTCTGATATACCTTTAGTGAAATTTATTCCCAGGATTTCATAGTTCACTTGCACCATCAGTCTAGCAAGCCCTTGTCCTTTGATCAATTTCATGGGTTTGATTTCTAGGTCGTACTCCAACAGTACTGCAATCTATTTTCCTCTCTTTCCTTCAGGATCGGGTTGTGTCAAGATGTCTTTTATTGAGCTGCTTGGGACATAAGCAGTGGTATGTGAATGTAGAATATAAACCCTGAATTCCTTCAATGCTTTGACCAAATCATACACCTGCTTCTCCATGATGTCATATTTCAGAGGAGCATCTCTCAATGTCTTACTATAGTATGCTATGGTTTTCTTGAATTTCTGGTCATCCTTCTGAAGTAATACTCCTGCAATTGTATGCTCAAAAGTGAAAGAGAATAGTATAAAATCTTTCTCAAATTTTGGACTAGATAACACAAGATCCTTTATTAATGCTACTTTGATGTATTCAAATGATTTTCTAGCCTCAGGGACCCACTTGATTTAATTTCCCTTCTTTAACATGTTGGTGATATGTTTTATAATTTCAGCTAAATTAGGAATGAATCTCCTCAGAAAATTTACCTTTCCCAGGAAAGATTGTACCTCCTTTTTGCTTCTGGGTATGTCAATCTTTAGTATTCCCTCCACTCTGTTGTAATATATCTTTATCCCTTCCTTTGAAATAATATTCCCTAAGAGTTTTCCCTCTTCCATGGAAAATTTTGACTTTTTCGGATTCAAGGATATGCCAAACTTTTTGCACTTTTTGAACGCCCTCCTGATATGCTTGATGTGTTCTTCATCTAAGGCAGAATATACTGTAATGTCATTCAGATATATAACAATGAATTTATCCTTTTCAGTTGCAAAATCTATATCCATGGCCCTTTGAAATGTTGCCCCTGCATTCATGAGTCCAAATGACATTTTAGCATACATAAATGTTCCCCAAGTTGTGGTGAATTCTGTCTTTTCTTGAGCATCAGGATGTACCATGATCTGATTGTATCCCAAGAAACCATCTAACATCGACATCTTTTGGGAGCCTACCATCTTCTGTAAAATGTGATCCATTTTAGGCAATGGGTAGTTGTCTTTAAGGGATACTTTATTTAGGTTCCTGAAGTCGACACACAACCTGATGTCTCCACTCTTTTTTCTAACTGGTACTATATTGGCTACCCATTTGGAGAACTTCAGGGATACTATGATCTTTGCTTCAAACAATTTTTTCTCTTATTTCTCTATCAATGGTAACAACAGAGGATTTATTCTTATTAATTTTTGTTTGAATGGCTTGTGGTCTTCTTTAATTGGGATAACATGCTGGATTATACTAGTATCATAGACTTTTAGATCATCATAGCTCCAGGCAAAAACATCAGGGAATTCTTTCATTAATTTGACATACCTTTCTCTGATTTTAGGTTTGAGCTTCCTGGACAGTTTCACAATCTTTGGGTCTTCTAGAGTTTCGATATTGCAATCTTCTATGTCTCCTTCATTTATTGTGATCTTGGGGCTTCTGGACATGTCATTTTTATCGAAAAGTTTCTTTAATGGCACCAGACCCTTGGGGATGATATTACTCTTCAGTTGCACGATATCTCTACCAGTGATCTAATTGTTGAAATATAATTCTTTCGTGAAAGCGGTCGCATCTAGCTCCTCATTGCAATATTCATCGTCAATGTTCAAATTCTCAAACTCGTTCTCCATTTTTAGGAATCTTTCTATCTACTTGTCATTTTCGAAAACCTGTTAGTGCTTCATATTGTTTGGTACTGCTAGCTTGTATTTCACTTCTACCTTGTATCTTTTCTTAGGGAGCATAGGCACTCTAAAGACTGTTGCGGAAGTGGCCATAGCATAAACAATCTAATTATGCACTCTTGGGATGGCCGATAAATTGCATTCTTCAAATTTCTCGAGGAGTTCCAGCACCAGATTCCTATAAGCCCTAAATCTGGGTTGTTTTGCTTGGTAGATTCCTTTGATTTGATTTATAATTAAATCATAATATCCATGTACATCAATTCTTTTGGCACCCATTTCTTCTAAAACTTTCAATCCCAATATTAGCACTTCATATTCATCCATGTTATTAGTGCATTCAAAAACAAGTTTGTAGGAACATAATTTTGCATCTCCTTCGGGATGGTTGATCCAGACGCCAGCTACAACTCCTTCTCTACAGGAAGATCCATCGAAATTCATCTTCCACAACTAGTCTTCTGCGTTATCTTGCACCTCTGAAATTTCTTCCATTTTCCCCTTAAGCTCATCCTTACCAGCTAAAATGACTTATGTTTCTTCTTCATCGGAGCACAGGTCATTGAAGAAGATGGAAGATCCTAATTCAGTCTCCACTGAATATATAGGATGATTGTTGGGTTGTGATTTGTTGCTAACCATATATTTAAGAAAGAATTCCCTGTACAATCTTTTGTCCTGACCAAAGATAGGAATAGTAGCATAAGACATGTCCATCTAGAGGGTTCCCTTTAACTTTGCAGCCCATGATCTGGACAACAACATACCAAATTTTGGAGGAATATCAACAACCACTACATCCATCACCATGTTCTTTGCTAGAATTTGTTCCAAAGAAATGACCATGTCTTTGATCATGCCAAGGAATTTTACCTTTCTTGAATCAAAAGAGAATAGATCTTTGTAAGGCCTCATGACCTCGAGGCCTAATTGGTCCATGACTACCTTTAGCATCAGGTTGCGTGAAGCTCTAGAATCAAGCATAGCGTTGTGTAGAATCATCTCATGGATTTTCAAACTAACATAAAAGGGAGGGACTTCTTCGTTTTCACCGCCTTCTTCCACTCTTGGCCCGAATAGGATAACCGAGTGATCATATTGTATGTTTAGCGTATCAAAGGTCTGTATCATTTTAATCATATTGATGATCTTATTTCTATATTCATTGTTCCTGATCAATTCATTAAACGGTACCAAAATTTTTATCTTAGCCATTTCACTCTCAAAATCAAAAGATGATGGGGTGTTTTCTACCTCTTTGGTGACCATTTCTCGTCTTGTCAATATTTTCTTCTGAGGTTCTTCTTTCTGCTTTCCCTTTTCCACGGTATCCTTTGTAGCAACATCTTTCACAGTGGATTCCTTCACAGCTAAATCTTTTGTAGTAGAATCTTTCTTGGTGTGACTAGAAGAAGGCACATTGTTATGAGCTTCTTTGGAGAGATTCTCCTTTGGAGGATTGCCTTTGGGAGGATTTGGGGGTACTTTTTGATTCTGGAGGTTATATTTCCTTTGGAATTGCATGATGGCATTTTGTAGTCCAGTCTCATAATCTTCTTTTTCCACTGATACCCTTTCCTCATCATCTTGCAGAAATATTTCATTTGCGTCCACGAACTAGTCATGTTCTTCTTTGGTAAAAAATATCTATGTTTCTTTATCATCACAAGAGTTCACGTTATCTTCGAAATATCCATCATAACCTTCATCTACATAATTATTTTTGAAGGGAGGCCTGATTTGTTGTTCCCGTTGGTTTCCCTGATTTCCCTAATTTCCCTGGTTTCCTTGATTTGCCTGGTTTCCCAAATTAGTTGGATGTTCTTGATTTGCTTGATTTCCCTGATTTATTTTCCTAATCTGTGGAATAGTCAGTCTTCTCGTATTTCTGGGTGGATCATCTACCTGGTCTCTAGGGTTGGGCCTATTTCCTAGGGCCATTATTTCCATCATCTGCTCCATGTTTGTCATCATTGCTTCGAATCTGTCTTATGATATTTGAGGTGTTGAAGGTTGTGCTTTGTCTTGAGCTCTGTTTGTGTCTCTTGCAACATTAGTTTTTATCTTCCCTAAAGCCATTAGGTTCAATTCTACTTCTATAGCATCAATCATCATGTCGTCCAAAGTGGTGGACCTTCATTCTCTTGATAAAAAAACAAAGTCACTTTCAAAAGAATCAGCGTATTTGAGTTGAGCAGCCTTGGGGGGGGGGGGTTACTTCATTGGGGATGGCATTATACACCTTCATGAATCTAGATGAAAACTCTTGTACAGTCTCATCAGGTGATCTCTTCATACTGTTATACTAGGTCAACAACTGAAGGGTTTTTTCTTGTCCCCCCACTTTGCAAGGAAGCTTGTCTCAAAGGCTTCAAAATTTAGAATACTTCCCACCGGAAGGGCTCTGAACCACTTCCTCACATCTCCAGCAAGGCTTTGTGTAAACAGTCTCATCTTCACATCTTCATGGTCTACTTATTCCAAGTATATGAAATCATTAAACCAGTCTAAATTTTTTTGACCTGATATGTTACCTTTGACATCATATAGTTTAATCCTTAAATTGTAATCTTGAGGCAGGTCATGTAGTTGAGTGGGCAGTAAGAGGGGTGAAAATCGGTCTGCCATAGCTATTGTGAGGGGTCGGAGTGGATGTTGGTTCTGAGAAGGGGTCACTATAGGCTTAACAGATGCAACTAAAACTAGATCTTGAAATATCTTCTTGTCGAAGATAGTCTCGCCTAGGCAAGATTCAGACTTAGTTCTGAATAAGGATTGTTCAAATTTCATGTCAAACTCAAGGTATTCGATGCTGGTCACTCCATCTCTAGGCAAGGACAGATATCATTCTGGACGCAATACTGGGGTTACATGCCTTTCTTTTCATCTACGAACAATATTTTTAGCATCAGACATAGGGATTGCAACTTTTGGGTCTGGATTTCTCCCGGTGTGGACTTTCTTAGGAGCCAGGACTTCTATCTCACAAGGTGTGGTGCAAATGGTCACTGAATAATGGAGTCTCCAAGGTAAAAATAGTCTCAGCCAATAAGGGATCTGATCCACTGTCACCCTCAAGGATCAAACCAAAGCTTTAAGTCATTTTCCCATGGAAGATTTTTTCAATTTCATCCCTGACAACGGCGCCATAATGTTAGCACTCCGTAAATTTCATGTGGATAAATAGACAAATGATAGAGATAATTGTTTCAACTAGCTTTAGAGCTGAGGCACTAGCCTAGTCAACTTAGAGAGGGCTCTCTCGTGTCACTGGGTATATCTATGGAAATCAGTGGCTAGATTTGGTTTGTTTGGGGGTTTTTATAAAGTTCTTGGCAAAGAAGGGGAGGAACACTATGGGCTATGGAGTCAAAATTCTGAAAGTGAACAGAAACAATGCATTGACTGATAAAACTCTCCAGAGGACAAAGGCTAAATGAAGAGATGAATATAAGTTATTCTTAAATTCAAAAGAGTGTAGGAAGACAAAGAGAATAAATAACTGCATCAGAGCATTACTGAAATGAATTTTGAATAAGTTAAGAAGACAATCACATAGTTTAAATTGCTTAAGCCAAGAGCGTCACAAGGCAAATTCTAGGCCTTTAAACTCTCCAATTTAAAAATAAGAAAATGTAAAAGAAATGACAAGTTACAGGAAATACATACGATGAAGGGAAACAAAGCTCATATCACCACCCGTTAGAATCTTTTCATAGAGACTTCAAAATATTTTTCATTTATATTCAATTCAGATTCATAAAATTTACAAAATAGAGTCTGATACAACCCAAAAGGTGCTCTTGCACTTTTGCCAACATTTATCAATTCAAGTCTCTTAGTACTTATACAATCTGATAAAAAATAATCGAAACTGAAATGTTTCATCTTCTGTAACAGTTTCGACTGACTGTTTCGGTATACAAAATAATTTACAATAATTAGCAAAATAAAATGTTTCAAAATCATGAACAATTTCTCTGACCGCCTGACTTCTTCTGTGCCATCTGTCTTTCTCTGATCTTTTGTTGGATCTGCAAAACTGGTGACACCTGGAGATCATCTGTTGGTTCCAAGGAAGTTGCACTTTGTCTTACCCAACCGCACAATTTGTTTCCATTGTGGATCAAAGGGGATTATGTAATCCATCATCTCTTTAAATAGAATCTCCAATTCAATGCATGTAGCATAGGACATGGCTGGCATGCTGATCTTCACTAATTTAAACTTTTTTAAAATTTTGAAATCTGTAGCCAAATTCCCCACCAGACTAGGACCTTTTAGAATTTATTCCATATACTCGAACTTAGAATGATCCATTATGCATTGCATGAGGAGAGAGTGATAGTCTTATTGATTATGTAACGAGCCTTTACCATCCCAAAACGATGGAATTCCTTTGATGAACAAATCTTCAAAATTGTTTTTCAACTCCTGTATGTTGTATTCTATTTGCACATATTTGTTCCGGATTGATCCGAGTAAGTTATGCTTAGAAATGATCCTTACGGCTGAAATGATCAATGTGGTCCTATCTTTCACACCAATGGTTTGAAGTTCAGTAGTTGGTATAGCATTCAGTAAATCAATATAATTTTGGGCCCACTCTAAGGGATTCTATGCTAATATTTCACTTACAACAACGCATTTGTTCCAAGCTGTGACAACCATGTTATCTTTGTCGTCGATAAAATTCAAATAAACCCTTAATTTAGCAACCTTCGCAACAATAGCATCCCAAATTACATGTTTGGCTCCCTGCAATAACATCTTTCCCTTTAACCTGGTTCTTAGCTTGTTCACTCTCTCATGCAAATCTTGATTTTCTCTGTGGAGTTGAGCTATCTTTTCATCCTTCACTTTCATCTCCTGCTTCATCTTTTCCATGTTCTCTTTGAGATTCTTGATCTCACCTGTTTTTAAGCCTACCTGGGACATAGCTTGGACTAACCCCTTAGTGCTTGATCTAGTGATCCATATGGATATCAGTGGCCACCCACCTTTTCCAATTGGCTCAAAATAGTTTTCTAGCAATTTTGGCAATTTACTATTTTTAGCAGTTTTAACTTCCGGGGCCATTTTGAGGGCCTAAATGAATGTTTTTCAGTATAAATATCCTCAATGATAACTAAAGGCATGATTGAGCCCCAAAAATGAATCTCATCGAATATACCTTTCCAACGGGATATCACACACCTAAAACAGAGATCGTATGCAAAAGTTACGACCCCGGGAAGTTGATGTACTAACTTACCCAAACGGGGCCCACATGACTTTTGACGCTTCATCTCCTAGGGTTAGGTTTTTGGATGTCTAGGTTTTTTTTCATTCTTGATTATTGTAAAAATTCCTTCATAGCCTCATTGTAACCTTCTTCTTGCAAATGCACATTGTCGTCACATCTCTTCTCAGAGATAAGCCACCACCATTCCAGCAAGCTTGTTTTCGCTGCATTTTACAATTTCATCTTACTTTGTTATTGAATAGAAAACCAATTTTAATGTATCTTTTTTATTTTGTGTTAAGCACCTGTTAATAATCTGTATTCATTTTTTTCTACTCATAAAATCCAGATCCGTGGTATCAGAGCGGTCTGCTCCTTGTCGTCTTAATGCATGTCCCCAACGAGGTCGGACTACAAAGAGTTGGGTCTCGAGCTTATTTCTCTTGAGGACAGAAGCTCTTGCATGCCCAAGTGACCTCCTATGGCAGGAGAAAAGAAATATGATGGGACAGGAGATCTTTTCAAACTATTTATTAAGGAATCCCTCACGCAACAGAGGAACGAGATGATGGATAGTTTCATACAAATCCTTTGGCAGCTACCAACAAGCGACGCATCTTCTTTGAACGGAGGTGCCGCCCCCTTCAAGGTACAAATAAACTTCAATATTCCTATATTTGAAGGTTACCTAGACACAGATGTTGTAGACAAATGGTTGAATCTACTAGAAGGGTATTTTTTTGTCCATAACTTTTCGAATAGAGAAAAGATTACTTTCGTGCTCCTCAAAGTCGTTCCCCATGTCAAAGATTGGTGGGAAACTTTCTGTGAGCAAAAGGAAACAGAGGAAACCTCATTATTTTCAGTCACGACCACCTAGGAATCCTTTAGGGATGATATTAAGGAACAATACTACCCTGTCAGAAGTTATGATGACCTGTATACCAAATGGACCACACCGCGGCAAGAAAGAGACCAAGCAATGCCATATTTCACAAATAGCTTCCATACCTTGCGCACCAAGTTGGGTATCAAATATTTAGAGTGACATCTGGTGCTCAAGTATCGTGGTGCTCTGCATAGATACATCCAGACCGAAATGGAATTTCTAGACATCTCATCCTTGGGTGTAGCCTACCGATATGCTGTCAAAATCGAGCATAATCTCAAACAAAAGATGCGGCAATTTGGGCCTGGGAACCCCTCACAAAAAAAGACAAGAAAGGGTGGCCCCAACCCATCGAACAAAGGACAGAGAAAAGATGGATAGTATCAGGACAACCAGTCCAAGACGCAAGTAAATAAGGATACCAAAAATACAAAGAAAGATACCAGGAAGTGGTGCGACTTCCATAAGAGCCCTTGGCATAACACTGTTGACTACCGCTCAAAGCAATTGTTGGTGGCCAAAGTAAAATCCTCTCAATCAGATGCAGATTCTTACTCTGAGATAGAACCAGAAAGGGGAATACAGATCATTGGCACAGAACCTAGTGCCACCATTGCTACCACCAAGCTCCAGCCTGGTGAACCAGACGAGCCATAAGAAGGAGAGCACCTCTTCCATTCACAGATGTGGGTAAAAGGAACCCCGCTGCACTTCATCATTGATAGAAGTAGCTAGGAAAACCTCATCTCATTAGACATTGTCAAGTGGTTGGCCCTGCCAACAACGTCGCACCCACAACCCTACACCATTGGATGGCTCCGCCAAGGAAGCGATCTTCGCATCAACCAACAGTTCCGACTGTCGTACGGCATCAAGCCCTTCAAAGATGAGGTATTGTGTGATGTTGCTCCTCTCAAAGTTTGTGATGTTCTTTTGGGCCAACCTTATTTATGGAAATGGCATGTTGTATATGAGTCTAGGCCTCGTATTTTTATTATTACTTTGAACAGAAAATTGTACTGGATACCCGAGGCAGTCCCACCTAGTGTTATTTCCTTGATCTTTGCTAAGCAATGCAGGAAGGTCATCTCTTAGACGGGGAAGTTTGTCTTCTTCATGATTCACTCTCAGAATAAGAGAAAGATCACAACCACATCTAGGGTCTCTGTGGCTGACCTCTCCACAGAGCATAAGCAAGTAGATAAGGTTGTGGAAGAATACTTAGATATCTTCTTCTCACCTATAGGTGTACCTCTTCACTGCCAGGTCAAGCACCCCATCGATCTGACCCCCAACACACTGCTGCCCAATGGGCCAGTTTATCATCGCTCTTTGTTAGAGAATGAGGAGATCAAGTGACAGATCCAAGAACTACTCTACAAGGGGCATATCCGTCCTAGTTGATCACCTTGCAGGAGCCCAATCATGCTAGTACAGAAGAAAGATGGAACCTGGGGACTCTGTATTGATTACCGAGCTCTGAATAAAATCACAGTCAGAAACTGGTACACGATCCCACGAATCAATGACCTCCTTGATCAACTCACGGGGGACAAATACTTTAGTAAGATTGATCTGAAGTCTAGCTACCACTAGGTCCCGATAGAACAGAAAAATGTATGGAAGACCACCTTCAATTCAAAGGAAGGTGTTTTTGAATGGTTGGTCATGCCCTTTGGTTTGAAAAATGCTCCAGCCACTTTCATGAGGATGATGGACGATATCCTTCAACCATTCACCAATACTTTTTTTGTGGTGTATCTGGATGACATTCTAATTTACAGCAAGACTTAGGTCGAACACTTGCAGAATATTTAGCAGGTTCTACACACCCTGTGGTAACACAAGCTATACACCAAATTGGAAAAATTCTCCTTCAACATGGACAGGGTCCATTACCTGAGTTACATCATTGATCAACATGGTGTACATGTGGATCCAACCAAGATCCAAGTCATCCGTGACTGGCTAGCCCCAAAAACACTCACTGAGCTTCAGATTTTCTTGGGCCTTGCCAATTTCTACTGTAGGTTCACATTGGGATTATCCCATATTACATGAGCCCTTATCCAAATAAACAGGGGTGGTGGTAAGGTGAAATTTGTGTGGGGCCAGTCCCAACAACAAGCGTTTGATGATTTCAAGCAGCGCTTATGCTCAGCCCCAGTACTTTCACTCCCAGACTTGTGACATCCCTTTGAGATTGAGACAAATGCTTCAGACTATGTCGTGGGCGCCGTTATCACTCAGCACGACCACCTCGTGGCCTATCATAGTGAGACACTGTCAGATACTATCTGTAATTACCCTACTTATGAAAAATAAATGTACTCCATTGTGAAAGCATGTCATCAATGGAGACATTACATTCATAGGAAGGAGACAGACATCCACACTAATCATAAGCCACTGCAGTTCATGCAGACACAGGGAAAATTGCAGAATGACTGCCATCAAAAGTGGTCCACATACTTGCAACAATTCCACCTCAACATCAAGTATAAAATAGGAAGCACCAATCATGTCGTTGATTGCCTCAGAAAACCTCCAATCACTACACTCACCACGGTTCTAGACTCTTGCGGCCATGAGACATATGGATGGCTCCAACTCTATGAGACAAACCCTGACTTTGCCACCACCTACCAAATGTTGGGTGCAAACACAGTTGTCGATAATTTCCATCTTCAAGATGGGTTGTTGTGTCGTTTGGGCCATATTTGTGTTCCATCAAGTGAGCAAGCAAAGCTAATCTGGGAAGCCCACTACAGTCGGGTGGCAGGAAACTTCGACGTAGAAAAGATAGTGGTGATGCTACAAAAGCATTCCTACTGGCCAAAACTTCGATAGGAGATTAGCAAGTATATCAAGTCTTGCACTGCCTGCGCTATTGCCAAACTGACCACTAAGAAACAGGGCCTATACACCCCTCTTCCTACTCCTGACAGGCTATGGGAATCCATATCAATGGACTACATGTCGGGCCTCCCATCCACCAAGTGGCGAAATGACTATGTTTTTGTGGTTGTTGATCACTTTTCTAAGATGGTGATTTTGGTTGACTGCAAGAAGAGAATCACAGCAGAGGCCACCACCAAGATCTTCTTTGAATGAGTCTTGGTACATTTTGGTATCCCACAAACCATTGTCTCAGATCAGGATAGTTGATTTCTTAGCACATTCTGGTTGAGCCTCTGGTCACTACTGGACACCAATCTCACCAAATCCACAGCCTTCCACCCCCAGACAGATGGCCAAACTGAGGTTGTAAATCGAATGATTGTGCATATCCTTCGCATGTATAATTCAAAGCACCCTCGCACATGGGCTGAGAGCCTTCCCTATGTCCAGAATAGCTACAACCGAGCCCTGCATAGCTCAACCATCCACAAACACTTTGAAGTGGGGTTGGGATTCCAACCATTGGGTCCCATAGATGTTGCAATTCCCCTTGCGGTCACCTCGATCGACTCATCTCCTTCTCCAATTGAAGCAGAAAAAGCCACCCAGTTCATTGAGTGGATCCATCACATCCGTCAACAGGTTCAGGATATCCTACAGAAGTCCAATGACAAGTACAAACAATGGCATGATCAACATCGGGTGCCACATAAGTTTCAGGTGGGCGACAAAGTTTGGTTGCACTTGCAGAAAGAATGCCTTACAGGACCCCATCGAAAGCTTCAGCCACTCTGTTATGGGTTGTACACTATCACCAAGGCCATGGGGGATAATTCTTTTGAGATCAACATTCCTCCTTTCCTTGGCCTGCACCCAGTGTTCAACGTGGATCTCCTTCGCCCTTATTTCCCACCACTATTGGATGCCTCAGAAGTAGTAGAACAGATAACACCAATAGAGCTCAACCCTAAATGAATACAAAATGCATCCAATGATCAGATTGTGGACAGAAATATCAAGGGCACTTGACAACAAAGGATCTAGCATTATCAAGTCGTCAAAGCAGGGCAGCTCCTGCACCAAGGCAAGTGGCTCACTCGGGGCCAAATTCAACAAAATTTTCCTCATATGATGGGGGACCTCAACACAATGGAGACCATTTCTTCATATGGAGTGAGGATTGATCCAGATGGATATCGGTGGCCACCCACCTTTTCCAACTGGCTCAAAACAGTTGTCTGAAAATTTTGGCAATTTACTATTTTTAGCAGTTTTAACTTCTGGGGCCATTTTGAGGGCCTAAATGAAGGTTTTTCGGGATTGAGCTCCTCAATGATAGCCAAAGGCATGATTGAGCCCCCAAAATTAATCTCCTCGATGATACCTTTCCAACAAGGCTATCACACACCTAAAATGGAGATCGTATGCAAAAGTTACGACCCCGGGAAGTTGATGTACTAACTTACCCAAACGAGGCCCACATGAATTTTGGCGCTTCATCTCCTAGGGTTAGGTTTTTGGATGTCTAGGGTTTTTGGCATTCTTTCTTATTTTAAAAAGGCCTTCAGAGCCTCATTGTAACCTTCTTCTTGCGAATGCGTGCTACCATCACATCTCTTCTTAGAGATAAGCCGCCACCATTCCAGCAAGCTTGTTTCTGCTGCATTTTACAGTTTCAGCTTATTTCGTTATTGAACAGAAAACCATTTTTACTGTATCTCTGTTATTTTGTGTTAAGCACCTATTAATAATTTGTATTCATTTCATTCTGCTCATAAAATCTGGATCATCTAGCCTCTCTATTTGTAGGTATAATGACTGTCATGTCTGATGTTGCCGCCTGTGCTAGTGACCAATGCTCTTTATCCTTCTCCAATTGCAGCTGTTTAGCCTTGTAATCGAGTGCCTCTTGTCTGAATATTTCTTTCTCTTGTTCCAATGCAGCTAATTCTACTATCTATGGATGATCTATAGGTGACATCTTCAACCTTTTCTTTAGACTTAGGATCATCTTGTCCTTTTCATCTAAGGAAGCTTTCAACCCCTGGGGACCTTCAAATTCTAGTTTTTTCACATGTGTCATCCAAGCTTTGCTGGACACTTTTTCCTATTTTATTTGTCCATCTAGTTTTGATGCATATGTTGTTAACCTTGCAACCTTTAGTGCCAATCTTAGATAATCAGAATATAACATGTCTCTGACATTCCTATGAAACTTTACTTTGTTGGGGGCAACAATGTTTTCATAGTGCACTTTGATCTTAGAGACTTTATCATCATCAGCCACTGCAATGTTAAATGTATTTTTCTCCACATTCCTAATTGAGAGTAAGGAAGCCTTGTGTTGAGAAGTCCTTTCTACTTCAGGTAATAGATCTCTTATTTCACTATTCACCATACTTCCTTTCATAGCACATTGATTTATCAAATCTCCCTTGGACTGATACACTGCCCCAGGTGTCTGGCCAAATATTTACTTCCTGCTTTCGAAGACCTTTGTGTTGCTTTCCTTTTGTGGCCTTCTTTCTGTATTGGTTTCTTTGTTCTTGGCCGTAGCCTCTACCATTTCCATGCATGTTTTCCCTTTGGGATCTTCTTCTTCCAGGTAAACTACTTGAGATGATGATGTGATTTTCATCCTTTTGAGAGTATCTTACTGGTGACTGGTATCTAGTGCTTCTGAATTGTTCCTCTTATTGTAAACGCTCATTTTAGGAGCTCTGATAAACAATTTAGGGGAAGGTTTCCATGTTGGGCTTGGCTGAGGAGTTGGTTATGTTTGTCTCATTTGATCTTGTTGTATGATGACCTCCATGTCTGCACAGGTCTCTAGATTGGTCAACTTATCAAATCCTTTAATATGTTCATGTTCATAGGGACCTTGTATATTGGTCAATCTCCTCTTTTATATGATTTGATGGGGATCATATCTTCTCCCTTGCAACTGTGTGAAACCAAATTTACTGAGATTGGATTTAATCTGGGGAAAACAGGACTTACTCTTCACCACAAAGGGACCCACCATGAAAGGAAATTTCAGATTAGAAGCCTTGAGTGCTTTCAGAAAATGTTTAGTCTCTGAGATAATTATTTGTCTTATGAATTCCAAAGCGAAGACCCTGGGCATCAGAAAAAATGGTAAAAGATAAGGTCCTTCCTGTTATCCATATACCCAAATCACAGTAGATTGTGTGAACAACACCCAATCTCCTACCATGCTCTTTGGATTTGGTAGTAGTGAGCTTTTCATCTCTTCCAAAACTCTCGGTAGATCTGAACCAAAAATGAGACTGTGCACCCTGGACATAATCTTGTTGATGAAGATGAGCATGGTGATCCGATTGCACTCGTTTGAAATGAAAGACATCTCAGAAAATTCGGTTTTGTTGGTTTCCAGAAACTTCCTTAGCAAGTGTGTGTAGTATATGAAGTGCCTAAATGAGCTAAAGTTGACCAGCTATTGATGCATATTCTCTGCAATAAATTCATCAAAACTGACACAAACTGACTGAACAGACAGAAAAACAAACAACAGGAAACCTAACATGACCTCCACCACAAACTTGTCATTATCTAACCCTAAAATTTGACTTAGCAGGGAACAAGCCCACTAGAATTCAACAATCATAACACTTACACTGGCAGGTAATGACAAACTCTCTGAATGATGTTCAGGCTTGAATATGGTCTGCATAAATAAGGTTTAAACTTCTGGTGGACACTCTCTACAAATTGTGATCATCTTCTATTCCTTGAAGGACTTTGACACTGTAGGGGAGGTGTCTAGTACACTAAGAGAATGCTAGAGTGATGGATTGTATACTTTACACAAAACTTCAGATCCTAATTTATTTAAAATGACTCTTTCTCCCTGAGAATATCTCTCTGCACACCAGCTTACAAATTTGAGGAATTGAAAGACCATTTCTATGATGTAAGGGAGGATGGAGGCTTGAGATGCTTCAAGGAAAGGTATGCACATTCCAACATTGTCCAACAAATTAGATCTAGACACGGAAACGAGTGAGACTGTTATCTCTGTGTCGAAAAGGTCAGAATCTCTATCAATTAGGGATTCCTCGTTGTAGGATATCTCTTGTTCATCCACGGATAAATGATGGGACTAGCAGCCATGGTGAAGAATACCTGTCAAGTGGTGAAAAACGCAAGTCTGGTTTGGTTCTGATCTTTGAAATTCGACTGGAAGCTTCGTGTCAAGTTTTTGAACGTTTGAAGGCTTCGAATTGTAATAGAATAATGCCGGGGAGTTCCTCCTTTTATAGGTATCTATTGTTATCGGGGGTTGGAGAAAATGGTTTCAAGTGAACCGACTTTCCCCTCAATGTGCCTTTGAGGGCACCACACGCCCATGCTTTAAACCATGGTAGTTTTCCCCGAGCCGCCCTCTATCGATTAATTTTCGTGCTATTTCAATCACCGATATAAACTTCAGTCGTTGATCCGGGCTACTTTAGGATCTATGACCCACGTTTGCCTAGCAGCTTTGGCATTGGGGGATTGAAGGAAGTGGTATTAGTCAGACTTCTCTTTACCCCGGTGTACCTCTACAGGCACCAAGCATCCCATAATGAAACCACTATTATTTTCCTCGGCCTTCCCTTGATTACTTAACCTTCACGTTAGTTAAATATATGATACGTGCCTTAGTCGTTGATCCAGGCCTCTTTCAGGATCAACGATCTGCTGAGATTTGCTCTTTGCATCTCCACTATTTTGTTCATATGTCGCTAGGTATAGCAGGGCCTTCTCATCTATCATATCTCTGTGGTGATATAATCCTTCACTGATCTTTTTAAGCTCGGATACCATCCAAAAACTATTATGATTATAACTGACTAGTCATTAGTTTCTTTTCTTTATACCAGCACAACTATGAGGAGTGTTAGGTTATTAGACGATGGTGCATCTCATCATATGAAATAAACATGTAAACTATTTATCATTCTGATGGAGAGGGACTCAAATGTTCATGGGAAACTTGGTGATGATTCAAAGTATGTAGTGAAGGAAAAGGGAACAATTACATTCTATCTTGAGTCAAGAGGTCCATTTGATTCCCATGATGTTCTTTACGTACTAGGTTTGAAGAATAATTTGATTTCAATCTCATATATGGAGGGCATGGATTTTGTTGTTACTTTCCAGAGAGGGAAAATACTCATACGTCTAGAGAAAGGTATGCTAGACATCATAGTGATCATTGGGGTTAGAGAGGGAACTTTTCACAGGTTGCAAGGAAATCATGTTCAATATTTCATGCATGAAAGTGAAAACCCATGCCATAATGTGACATACAAAACCATCATCAAAATTTGTCATATAAAAACAACGTCGCAATGTGATGAACATAGTCTGATGTTGTAGTGTGACATAAAAACCCTAATGTTGTAATGTGAAATACAAAACCCAACATCACAATGTGATGAACATAGCCTAATGTCGCAATAAGACAAACATAACTTGAAATTTCCCAATATCACAATGAGATGAACATAACCCAACATTGCAATGTGACGAACATATCCAAAAATCGCAATGTGATGAATATATCCTAACATTGCATTGTCATGAAAACAACCCAATGTAACAATGTGACATACAAAATCCAACATCACAATGTGACGTGTTAGCAACATTTCTCGTATAGGAGTATTTTCCTCTCTGATTTTAGGCCTCTGGTGTAAACGCATAGAAGTGGGGTTTGAAAACCGGTCGGATGTGTTTTATTCAAGGGCCGTAGCCATAAGCGCCGAGTGCAACTCAAAAAGAAGTCCCTTTCGGGCTTAAAATCAAGCGAGCGGGCAAAATTATAGTGTCAACGGTCTGGATTCATCCATATGAGCGGATCAACGGTTGACGGGAAATCGCGGATAGTAGAGTTGCACCGAGAATAGCTTAAATAGATCATGCCCATATTGTATGCAGGAATGGATAGCAGTCGTTCATCCTAAAGGACGCGTGGCACGAGATCTGGTCACATCAGCTTTTGGGCAGTCGCGAGTTCAAAGGGTGAAGGTTTTATGTCATGGTACATCTCGAAACCCCGAACCCTGAAGTGTCGATAGCACCCAAATCCAGGCCCACAATATCATCGAGGTGCATTCAGGACCATCATATCTAGAGGGGTGCATGGCACCAGATTAATCCCCCTCGGCCTTTCATCGCGATTTCAAGAAGCAAGGATTATCTCCTTCCCATTTGCGAACACCGAGGGCGCCTTGGAGATAAGCACGTGGTCATAGCCTGTGGTCACTCGGGAAAGAAAAGAGCTGCTCAGGAAGGGCCGAAGTCATCATGTATGTTCACAGAAGGAATTATCGCGATCTCTAAGTGCCATTTGATCCAACCTCGGCCCTGGTTTTCGCTTGTAGTAAATGAAGGCGAGAATCGGTGGTTGAAACCTCTCCTCATTCATTAAATGCGAGGAATGGAAGGTCTAGAAAGCAGACTGCTCGAGAGGGTCCTGTGTACCCATTTATCCAAAGAAGCCATGCCGAAGTCCTCGATTAGACATAGAAGTCTGCACACGCCATTTTGGCCTTTAATGTTTCGGCTACCTCCCCTGCAAAGGCCATGAGAAGTTAAGGTAGCGTCTGTCATAGGTGCATGATCATCCTGAATCTACATGGGCAGACTGTCAGAAGACATGCAGACGCAATATTTTAATGCAACGTCTAGTTTTTGTTGCGGTTGTTGTTTTGGAGTATATGTAGGCGTTTTCGCCATTTTTGTAAGCATCGATGGTTGAGAAAGGCTCCCGATTGTAAAGTTTTGATGCAACGCTGGTCACTTTGGTTAATGTATAAGGCATTTGAGACTTCTTACTTTATGGATGTCAGCCTCTTTTTCCATCTCTTTGTTTACTATGTTAGATCAACTCGAAATTGGAGGATCCAATCGAGTTGCGCTGTTGTAGGATGATGTAGGTTGGATCACTGCAACAGTCGCAACGTTTCTAATCATTTCTTGTGTTTTCTCAGCACTAGAATGGCTTGGAATTGGAGGATCCAGTTGAGTCACCCTTCATCTCCTTGAAACTCTGGACCAAGAGGATCTTGGCTTCTGAGTTTTTCTTCTTCAAGCTTCCGAAGGCCTGTTGCTCGAGGCAGTCTTGCTCACCCTTCTCACAAGTCTTCCATCTACCACCCTTTAATCAAATTACTGACGGAAGTTGGATCAATACCTCCCTTTCTTTCTACATACCAGACCCTGGTTCCTGTGTCAATGTTTCTTTCTTGGGTCTCTTTCCATCCGACCACCCCCATTTATTAAATTGTGAAAATAAAAACTGATGGGCGTCGGGCTCTGCTCCTGCAAGCAATCCAGGAGTGACTTCCATTGCCAACATTTCTGGTGCCGTTGCTGGGGACGAAGTTGAAGATTTTCCCTGGGTAGAACGACATTGAGCCTCTGATTCTGAAGGTGCATCAGACATCAGAGCCCTTAAAGATTGTTACTATGCACCTGATGACTCCACTGTGGTGACTCCATTGTTTCCACATCACTGTTTCAGCTGTGACTACTGTTAGCACACCTGAAAGCTGACCCTAAGGAGCTTTCTCAAGAAGGTTTCAGCAGCTGCTTTCTCAGCCTGAGAAGCTTCCTGGGGTAATGACAACGTTAAGTTATGGTCTTTGATGGTGAACAAGGACCAGGCATATTTGAAGCTGCGCATCTTTCACCTGGCGACTCCATGATTCGAGGATCGATTGGCGACTCCACTGGTTCGATATGGAGAAAATTTTGGCTCAAAGGTTTGCTTTCTGTGACTTTTCCTAGATAGTTGGTTTTCCTAATGCACTTCCTGATAGAGACCAATGGGAAAATTTCCTCCCTGAATTTCATGCAACAAGTTGGGAGGAACCAGTTGAGCATTCACTGGACTTCCATAAAGCTATTCACCGACACAATATCACGCATGAGGATGTCCAGATTAAGCTCTTCAGGGATTCATTGAAGGAAGCTGCTCTTGAGTGGTGTCGATCTCTTCCCGCTGCGAGCATCTGCTCTTTAACAGGTTTTCATACAGCTTTCAATTCATTTTGTAAAGACTACTATCCAGCTGATTGTTTGTTTCAAAACTGTTGTGAGGAGTTTTCTTCGCTTCATGAAGCCTCTGCTGGCTCTGAAGACCAGGTCCATGATGAAGCTTTTACTATGGAGGAAAGCATTTGCCAGGAAAATATGGAGGTGTTGAATGATATTAATTGTGTTAGCCCTAAAACGGAAGAATCTAACATCATATCAGATGCCTATATTCCTTTAGATGTTCATAACGATCAACATGCCTCTTGTGGAAATTGTGAGTTTATAGAGAAAATGTGGTCCATGGTAGATGACTCACCTGGATATCAGTTGAAGAAGATGTTCCTAGCAGCTCTACTTATGATGACGAAGACCCTCTCTTTTTAAAAGAGGGGTTATTTGTGGAAGAGGATTCTCCTTTTTCCCCCCAGGGTGTTTCTCACGATAAATTTTTACCTGGGGTAAAAGAGAAAAGGATTATGTATGGGCAGCCAGAAGCAGCAGGTCCCACTGTCCCTGAAACAAAAAAAATTTACGGGATCATTGTTCTGGAGGAGGGGCATATCAATGAAGGACAACCCCTTTTTGATGTAAATTATAGTGATGATGAGCAGCAAGCTTATCTTACATTTGATCACTATAAAGATACTGAAGATCCAGTCAGCAAGAAAAACCACCCCATGGTCCCTATTTATGATGAATACGAATCTGACCTGGGGGAGAGCCAAGAAGAGGAAAAGGAACCAGAGGAACAGCTGAGCACATATTTCATTCCAAAGCCAGACAGCGGGCAGCCACCGCCTGAGAGCAATGAGCCTACGTCAGTTGTCCACCAACCTATGCTTATCAGAGATATTCAGCCACATGTGAACGACTGTGTAGCAGAGGAGGATTCCTGTCACTAATTTTCTAAAATTCACCACTCATTCTATGACCCTGTCGGCGAATACATGTAGTGGCATATCCTTTATGCCTTGGAGCCACCCTATTCCATATCAACTTCACCCTGTGAGGAGAAGTTGAAGAGTGTAGTTGTTCTGCTGTCACGGTTACACTATTTGTTGGTGATCATCGACAGAAGGAAGGAGCTTCTATCCAGGAAGTTGTTTGAATGGCTATGGTGGAAGTTTTCTTTCACCTAGCCCATGTAAAATATTTTATTAGCATTAAGACTATATATAAATAAGCTCCTTTGAGCATGTAGCTTTATTTTGTTACTTTTATTTTTCGGCCTGCATTTTCAGCAGTAGGATGTTTTGAGCATGACTCCATAGCCCAACACCAAGGCACTGAAGCTACGAAATGTGTTCTTAGAGCATCACAGGGATGACTCTATCCCCCATGGAGCCTAATGTTAGCAGCATTTCTCGTATAGGGGTATTTTCCTCTCTGATTTTAAGCATCTGGTGTAAACGCATAGAAGTGGGGTTTGAAAACTGGTTGGATGTGTTTTATTCAAGGGTCGTAGCCATAAGCGCCGAGCACAGCTCAAAAAGAAGTTCCGTTCGGGCTTAAAATCAAGAGAGCGGGAAAAATTATAGTGTCAACGGTCCGGATTCATCCATATGAGCGGATCAACGGCTGGCGGGAAATCGTGGATAGCAGAGTTGCACCGAGAATAGTGCAAATAGATCATGCCCATATTGTATGCAGGAATGGATAGTAGCCATTCATCCCAAAGGATGCATGGCACGAGATCTGGTCACGTCGGCTTTTCGATAGTCGCGAGTTCAAAGGGTGAAGGTTTTATGTCTTGGTACATCTCAAAACCCCGAACCCTGAAGTGCCAATAGCGCCCAAAGTTAGACCCACAGTATCACCGAGGTGCGTTTAGGACCGTCAGATCTAGAGGGGCACGTGGCGCTAGATTAAACCGCCTCGGCATTTCGCTCATCGCGATTTCAAGAAGCAAGGATTAGCTCCTTCCCATTCGCGAACGCCGAGGGAACCTTGGAGATAAGCACGTGGTCACAGCCCGTGGTCACTCGGGAAAGAAAAGAGCTGCTCAAGAAGGGCTGAATTCGTCATGTATGTTCACAGAAGGAATTACCGCGATCTCCAAGTGCCATTTGATCCAACCTCGGCCATGGTTTTCGCTTGGAGTAAATGAAGGCAAGAATCGATGGTTGAAACCTCTCCTCATTCATTAAATGCGAGGAATGGAGGGTCTGGCAAGCAGACTGCTCGAGAGGGTTCTGTGTACCCATTTATCCAAAGAAACCATGCTGAAGTCCTCGATTAGATAGAGAAGTCTGCACACACCATTTTGGCCTTTAATGTTTCGGCTACCTCCCCTGCAAAGGCCATGCAAAGTTAAGGTAGCGACTGTCATAGGTGCACGATCATCCTGAATCTACATGGGCAGACTGTCAGAAGACATGCAAACGCAATATTTTAATGCAACGTCTTGTTTTTGTTGCGGTTGTTGTTTTGGAGTATATGTAGGCGTTTTTGCCATTTTTGTAAGCATCGATGGTTGAGAAAGGCTCCCGATTGTAAAGTTTTGATGCAGCGCTGGTCGCTCTGGTTAATGTATAAGGAATTTGAGACTTCTTACTTTATGGATGTCCGCCTCTTTTTCCATCTCGTTGTTTACTGTGTTAGAACAGCTCGGAATTGGAGGATCCAGTTGAGTTGCGTTGTTGTAGGATGATGTAGGTTGGATCACTGCAACAGTCGCAGTGTTTCTAATCAGTTCTTGTGTTTTCTCAGCACTGGAATGGCTTGGAATTGGAGGAACCAGTCCAGTGACCCTTCAACTCCTTGAAACTCTGGACCAAGAGGATGTTGGCTTCTGAGTTTTTCTTCTTCAAGCTTCAGAAGGCCTGCTGCTCAAGGCAGTATTGCTCACCCTTCTCACAAGTCTTCCATCTACCACCCTTTAATCAACTTACTGACGGAAGTTGGATCAAGACCTCCCTTGCTTTCTACATACCATACCCTAGTTCCTGTGTCAATGCTACTTTCCTGGGTCTCTTTCCATCCGACCACCCCCATTTATTAAATCGTGACAATAAAAACTGATGGGCGTCGGGCTCTGCTCCTGCAAGCAATCTAGAAGTGACTTCCGTCGCCAACATGACGTACAAAACCCAACATCTCAATCTGATAAACAGATCCCAATGTTGCAAGGAGATGAACATGACCTGACATTGCAAGGTGATGAACATAACTTGACATTGCAGTGTGATGAACATATCCCAAAGTTGTAATGTGACAAACAATTCCCTTCATTGTAATGTAATGAACAAAACACAACATCGCAATTTGATAACCATAGCTCGAAGTCAAAATATGATGAACAAAACCTAATGTTGGAATATGAAAACCATAAATTGGCATCACAATTTAACGAACATAACTCAATGTCACAATATGTCAAACAAAACCAAACATTGTAATGTCACAAACATATCCTGACATGAAAATTGAAAATATACCTTCACCAATGTCACATTGTGATGCAAATCAACCATAGTAAACAACAATCAACCATGTTCAAACATAGTCAACCATGGTGATCCATGATCAACTAGAGTCAAACATGGTCAACCATAATCAAATATGGTTACCCCTGGTTAACCATAATCACCCATTTGTTGGGTATGGGTTATATTCTTTGCATGTATGTGGGGGGTACATCATATTTGATGATCCTCCCCCTAGTAGTGGTGTACATGTGCATCAGGAACTTCCCGAGGAGGGTCCCAATTTTTGGAGATATTACACACTCCTAGGATATTTTTTCCCTATTTTCCTATGTTTATTAGTCATTATTGAGGGTCTCTTAATTTTTAGGAACCTATCCTACATTCTAAGAGAATATTCTCTTAAGTTTATAGCTAGTTACACTTAGTTAGACCAATGGAAGTCACTCATGCATGGAAACCTCAGTTTTATCACCATTAGTTTCATGTGTTTCTCTCACTTCCACACGTGTGACTTAGTTAATTGAAGACTACATGACTAGTTAACTAGGACTAGGTGGCAGTTAACTCCAGTAATTGTCTATGTGTGTACAAATCTCTCTAGACCGCAACTATAATGCATTGTCTTATCTTCCAGTGCACATTATTTGAGCTATATAGGGTATATCATGAGTAAATTAACATTTATTCATTTGGTTAATACATTTTCTCATTCTTTTCTATCCAATGTTTCTCTCGTCTTCTCTATTTTGCAAGTTGTCTTCGTTCTTCTGCTAGCTAGATCTCTTGTGTAAGTACTCACTACATTCTACATTGTATTAGAGCCCACAAGCCACTAGGAAGAAGGTGCAACAACATTGTTTATTTGCAGTTACTGAATATTGAAGAACGCAGGAAGTGTAGAAATTTTAATACAAATTATGTATTGCCTAGATTCTCCTGATCTAACAATTATATGCCATTGTTAAATACAAAATTGCTTCTACTAATATTATTGCGGAATTTAAAACATGATCGCCAATTGCAATATCAAGAAGAAAGATCAATCACACATAACACAGATGTTTTACCAGGAAAGCTTAAAGCTAGAAATCCCACTATCATATATTATGTATATATCATGTATCATGAAACAATATCATACAAAACTCTAATCCAAGATCTCTCAGTACAATATACAATCATCTCACATTGTCATACAAAAATTGACAAATTAATGTGCCAATTTATTGCTTCAAGACAACCTGCCTCCTCTGCGCAATCCTTGTTGATGGAAATCCATGCAATGAATGAATTCATCTTTCCTAGGTTGCGCATTCCTCATGGGCACATCCAATGTGTGTGTGGTTGCATGAGTGCACCCACTAAAGTCACAACTGATAGTCAAACTGTCCCTTTCACTTGTTATCTCAACTGGGTCTCCACTAGATCTGACATGCATGTAGTTAACAATGGTAAATCTCCAGTTGCATGTGAGACCACTGATTGTAAATTAATTAATAATTAATTCACTATTTTCTCGCTAGTGTAAGTTCAGTTACAACTAGTACAACTGACCTTAACTCACTTAACTGAGTTAAACTACTTTACAACTCAGATAACTACACATCCAACTTTGTTACAACTTCGAATCACTCAGTTACAACTAATTCGACTTGCATGTCCCACCAACCAACCTTTGAACTCAAATTTCCTATAGCTAATTGATTTTCCACTTCAATTAACTATTTCCAAGTGCTCATTGAGAATAGATTAATATTTATTGTCCAACTATTATTAAGGGATAATAATAGTTGACATACATCATAAATAGAATTTGCTCACCATATATAAATAGACATCATCCATAAATGGAATTTTCTCATCATCTAAAAATAGACTTCCACCTAAAAATAGCATGAGGCTCCATCCTAGTGTAGGTGCATAATTTTCACTAGGATCTTCTTGTTGAATCTCAACACTCCTTCTCAAAAAGAAAGGGATTATCCTTCACCCCGATCCTATCTCTATGGTATTCGAATTTTCCCCTGGTGAGTGCCTTCGTCGGAATGTCTGCATCTTGATCTTTCGTAGGATTGTATTGAAGAAACATGATCTTTCACTGCACACAATATCTGATATGATGATACCGGATATCTATATTCTTAGATCTATCATGAAACACTGGATTAATCAAGAGTTTAATGCAACTATGATTATCACAATGACTCACTGATGGATCTAAATGAGAACCAAACAAGCCAACCAATATCTTTCTCATCCAGATAGCCTCACATGCAGCTTGGCTCGCTACCATGTATTCCTCTTCTATGGAACTCAGTGCCACAGATCTTTGTTTCTTGTTGTACCAAGAAACAACTCTAGATTCGATATTAAAGATCCCCCCTAATGTGTTTTTTTTTTCCGTTGGGTTGCCCACCCAATTTGCATCCGTGAATCCATGCAAATTCACCTCATCCGTCTGTCTGTACCATAAGCCATACTTAGATGTGCCCCTCACGTATCTCATGACATGCTTACCCTCCTTCCAAAAGAGCTTGGTAGGATTAACCATCGCTTGACTCAGCTGGTTAACCGCATAGAAAATGTCTGGTCTCATGTTCACTAGATACATTAGTGAACCCACTAATTGTCGATAGACAGTAGCATCCACTACCTCTCCAGAAGTAGCATCCTCTTTCCTCCATTTTCCTGGAAGAGGAGTATCCATGGGTTTGCAACCCTCCATGTGAAACTTACCCAGTATCTCCCTTGCATACTTTCCTTGAGACACAAAAATTTCACCATCTCACTACCATATTTCTAATCTAAGGAAATAATGAAGGAGGCCCATATCCTTCATCTCAAACTCCAATGCAAGGTCCTCCTTGAATGAGTGTATCAACTGCTCATCACCAGTCAGTATTAAATTATCAACATAAAGAACAATGATTAAAAGATTACCCTCCACCACAATTTGGTATAGGTTTTCATCTGCTTCACTTTTGGTGAACCCTAGTCCGGTGAAATAGTCGTCTATCCGAGTGTACCAAGAACGGGATGCTTGCTTCAGCCCATACAATGCTCTTTTGAGTCGACACACATGGGACTCACTGCTGAAGATATAAAATCCTTTAGTCTTCTCTATGTACACCTCTTCCTCAATGATCCCATTGAGAATCCCAGTTTTTACATCCATCTGATGAATGCATCGACCCATTTGCGCTAAGAGTGCAAAGATGGATCTTATGGAAGAGTACCTTGTGATAGGTGAAAATATCTCATCATAATATATCCCCTCGATTTGTGAGAATCCCCAGGGCCACAAATATGGCCTTTTATTTATCCACACTCCCATCAACAACTTGCTTTACCTTGTAGATCCATCTTGAACCTACCACTGATTTGTTGACTGGTCTTGGGACAATTTCCCATGCACTTTTTTTGACAATGGAGTCATACTCCTCCACCATTGCATCAACCCAAGTGGGATCCTGCACTGCTTCCTGAAAGGAAAATGGTTCAGTCACAATACATTTTCTTATTAGATCCATGTATCTAGTAAATCGATCAAGATATTGTCTCTACCTGCGCTGTAAAGTAGGGGCTCCTACATTCTGTGCAACATCTAGTCTCAATCTATCAGCTTTCATGGTGCACTTTCTGCCATTTTTGATGGATGGCTCTGCATGAGTGGCTTCCTCCACTCCATGAACCTCCTCATGTGGTTGATCCAAATCTTGAGACTCATCTTTGGGAACCAACAGTTCCTCCTATGCATGCAAGTCTAGCTCCCTCTCAAGCGACAACCCCATGGCTTTCCCCTCATCGAATTTTATATCCTGTCGCATAACAGTGATCTTACTGTTAGGAAAATACACACGATAATTATGGGGTGTTTCTATGTACCCCACAAATATACCAACTTTAGCAGTTTGATCCATCTTCTTCTTGGTGTTCTTGGTCACATTCACATAAACAAATGAGCCAAAAATATTAAAATGAGAAACATCAGGTTTGTTACGAATGAAAGATTCTTCAGGTGTACTCATGCCAATTACTCTATGAGGACAATGGTTTTGCACATAAACCACAGTGTTGCATGCTTCTGCCCACAAATGCATTGGTAGGCCCTGATCATGCAACATCGCTTGTGTTTCACCCATGATCATTCTGTTCTTCCTCTCTATGACCCCATTTTGTTGTGGGTTATGGGGCACTATGAGTTCTCTTCGAATTCCTTCTTTGCTGCAAAAGTATTTGAATTCATTAGAGATGTATTCTCCACCATTATTTCTCCTAAGAGCCTTCACTTGCTTCCCCGACTCTTTCTCCACCAATTATTTAAACTCATAGAACATTGAGAATGTTTGATCCTTCTTCTACATGAAGAAGATCCAACATTTACAAAGAAAGTCATCAACAAAAATAAGATAATACTTATGTTTTTCTATTAAAGCAATTGAGAATGGTCCACACACATCTGTGTGAATTATCTCCAGGATCACCGAAGAATGGTTCTCCTTTTCATGAAAGTTGGAATTTACATACTTCCCCATGGTGAAAACCCTTGCACTGATCTAATTGAGCAAGTGTTTCCATTGGAAGTCCAGTAGATATTTGATACATGATTTTGAAGGCTCCATGATGAATATGGCCCAATCTCCTATGCCATAATTCACCCTCATCCCGACTCACCACTTTTTCTGTGTTGCCCATCATGTCAGCGCATCCATATACCTCCTTCTTGTAGAGATTCTTAACTAGAATCCCTATCTTCTTGACTTGACCCATTGTTTTATGTCGCAGGAAAGATTTTCCATCACTGAAAACAATGTCATAGCCTCTGTCCTCCAACATTGCGACTGAGACCAAGTTTTTATTCAGACCTGGAACATGCATACAATCTTTCAATTGAAATGGTTTAACTGACTCCCTCTGAAAGGTAATGGTGCCAATGCCAGTCCCACTGCATCGTCCATCATCACACATCTCTATATGCATTTCGAGATCTTTCTCCTCCAAGTCACTGAAAAGATCCTTATCTCCCGTCATGTGGAAGGAAGCACCACTATCCAAATACCACACCGATCCCAATTGTTTGCACTCTTTTCGTCGATGTGTGAGCAAAAAGTGAGTGCTTACATGCCTAGTTGGGCTCTGCTAGTCATGACAGCTGTATGGTAAAAGGTTAGAAAGAAAACAACCAAGCTATTAACAAGAATTAAACAAAAACTAAATAAAACTATGAGCATGAAAATAAAAATAAAAACAAATGACAATGGACCAATATCACCAATGTATTAGCTGGTCTGATAGATGAAATCCAAAGATACACAATGGAGAAAGAGGACTTGGGTCCCTTCCCTCTCTAATGGAAGGCTCTTGAGGCCCTCGACTGATTTGCTCTCCTTACAAGAAAAGATGAAATGTGGATGAAAGAACTCCAAGCTTATTCACACAAGAGAGGGGTGAATAGCTTATGAAATGCACCTTACAATGTGTATTACCAAAGAAGGGGTCTCTAGCAATCTCAGCAG
>ML785109.1:390214-407835 GCA_009831015.1 Picea engelmannii | reverse complement strand
TTTTTAATTTTTTGGCCATTTTGCATAGTTTTGACCCTTTTGTTGTGCTGTGGAGTTAATCCTTGTGCCATGAACGACTGTTTTTCTGTGTTGACGATGCGGAGTTCTTGTCGCCCTGTGTGGACGAAATTTCAGTGATAACACCAATGCAATTGACGCCATGCATGCGATCAAGGAGAAGTCAAGATCAAATTGCGAGGCAAGGGCCTCACCAACTGCAACTCCAACAACCTTCTTGTTCTTCTTCTTCTATGGACAATTAGTAGCGAGATGCCCATGTTCGTGACAGTGAAAACACTTCACTTTGGACAAATCCAACTTCTTGCCTTTAGACTCAGATTTTGAATGGAATTTATTCCCCTTCCCTTTCCTTGCCTTTTCCACTTTCTTTTTCCATGCATTAATATTTGCAGCGTCTGCAACATCTGGCTTAGGAACATCTTTGTCAATGAATTCCTTCAAGCCATTGTCTTTGAGTACTGCCTCCATACTGTCCTTCCAAGAAATTTAGTTCGAGCTTCCCTCGCATGCATACTCTAACCTCAAGCCATTGAAAGCCATTTCGATCTTGAATCAGTTCTAGCACCAAGAAAGTCTTTCTACAAATTCGAATTCTATCCAGTCACAAACTTAGCTTTTGCAATATTTTGTTCTCTGATACCATGTAGAAATTTTAATACAAATTATGTATTTGATGGATTCTCCTGATCTAACAATTATATTCCATTGTTAAATACATAATCACTTCTACTAATATTCTTGTAGAATTTAAAACACAATCGCCAATTGCAATATCAAGAAGAAAGATCAATCACACATAACACATATGTTTTACCAGGAAAGCATAAAGCTTAAAACCCCACTATCATATATTATGTATATATCATGGATCATGAAACAATATCATACAAAACTATAATCCAAGAGATCTCAGTGCAATATACAATCGTCTCACCCTGTCATACAAAAATTGACATATTCATGTGCCAATTTACTGCTTCTAGAAAACCTGCCTCCTCTGTGCAATCCTTGCTAATGCAAATCTCTGCAATGAATGAATTCATCTTTCCTAGGCTGCGCCTTCCTCATGGGCACATCCGATGTGTGTGTGGTTGCATGAGTGCACCCACTAAAGTCACAACTAATAGTCAAATTGTCCCTTTCACCTGTTATCTCAACTAGGTCTCCACTCGATCTGACATGCATGTAGTTAACATTGGTAAATCTTTAGTTGCATGTGAGACCACTGATTTTGAATTAATTAATAATTAATTCACTGATATCTCACTAGTGTAAGTTCCGTTACAACTAGTACAACTAAGCTCAACTCACTTAACTGAGTTAAACTACTTTACAGCTCACATAACTACACATCCAACTCTGTTACAACTTCAAATCATGTAGTTACAACCAATTTGACTTTCATGTCTCACCAACCAACCTTTGAACTCAAATTTCCTATAGCTAACTGATTTTCCACTTCAGTTAACTATTTCCAAGTGCTCATTGAGAATAGATTAATATTTATTGTCCAACTATTATTAAGGGATAATAATAGTTGACATACATCTATAAATAGAATTTTCTCACCATCTATAAATAGAAATCATCTATAAATATAATTTGCTCATCATCTAAAAATAACTTCCACCTAAAAAGAGCCTGAGGCTCCATCCTAGTGTAGGTGCATAATTTTCACTAGGATACTCTTGTTGAATCTCAATAGGAAGAATGGAATCTATGTTGTTTGACATGATAACACCGTGAAACTACTTTGAATGGAACAAAAAGATGGAGATTTTGCTATGAGGTAGAGGATTGTACAGGTTAACCATGGCTATGGAAACAGAATCAACATCAACCATTGAAAAATCCAAATACCTCAATAAAATGGATGAGGCTTACAAAGCCCTCTGCATGCATGTATCCCCTAAGTTGTTGTTTCATGTATCTTCTTGCAAAACTCAAAAAAATATTTGGACCACCATGGAAGGACTCTTTTGAAAACAAGATGAGATGAGAGGCCACATGCTCAAGGTGGAATTACTTGCATTAGATACAAAAATATTTGAAAAAATCCCAAATTTCTTCACAAGGTACAAGGATTTGATGTTGCAACTCAAGGATTGCGAGGTTGATAAATCAAAGGAGGAAAAGTGAATGATTATCACCATTTTTTAAAAACTTGGTCTAGATTATTCGTTTTTTGTTTCTACTTTCCACACTCAAAGGTTGACTGTTGGAGAATTCTGGACTATGCCCTCTTCGAAGACCTTCATTGAGGCCCTAATTCAAGAGAAATACAAACTCATCAAGTTGGGTGTAATCAAAAACTCCAAAGTACATGCACTTGTTTCACATGATGGTGGCATTTCTCAACATCAAAAATCCAAAAATAAAAGCAAAGAAAAGGTGCATGCAAAAAAAAAGAAGGAAGTGTACCCAAAATCCTTCAATGACTCCTCAAGATCCAAAAGTGGAAAAAGGAAGAAAAGATAGAAGTGTACCTACTGCAATCAAGGATTCCATCTAGAATGCACATGTATGAATATGCAAATATAACTTATGACTCGTATTTTCAAAATAACAACCTTGGGGATCAAATTCCCGAGGGTGCCAAGAAGAAGCCAGAAGATCATGCTCCCAAAGGTAATCCTCATGCATTAGTTGTTGTTCACTCTTTACCTAATGCCTGGATCGTGGATTCATGCACATCCCACCATATGGATACCACACATGATATATTATCTTGTTTGACTGCATCATTGGTCCTCCTATCCTCATGGGGGATGACTCTTCAATCGAGGTCTCCAGAAAAGGGAGAGTAGAAGTAGATCATGGAATTTTTGAGAACATTCTCCATGTTGCTCAACTTTCTATGAATCTACTCTCGGTGTATCATATTACACACTTAGGCTCAGGCAAAAAGGTGGATTTCACACTAGACTCTGTGTCCATATTCAACATGCAAGACAACTACATGATTGTTGTCAAGGAGGTAAATCATCAATCTCAGTTATACACTTTTTCTAATTTTATTGAACTTTATTCCTTTGTACTACTTATGCATGTAGATGACAGTAGTATACTATGACACAAGAGGTTTGGTCACTTGAACTTTAGGTACATGTAGAAATTTAGCAAGAAAGGCATGGTCACCAGATTACCTGATATCCACTTTTCTTAAGGGGTTTGTGAAGGATGTGTCCTTGGAAAGTACCCTCAAGAGAAGTTCAATAAGAGGAAGGCTCATAGAGCCTCCTCTCCATTAGATATACTTCATAATGATATCTTGTGTCCACTCCCACATCCATCCATCACCAAGGAAAAGTACATGCTCAAATTTTTGGATGATTACTCACATTATACTTGGGTATTTTTTATTAGGAAGAACTTTGAGATCTTTGAGAATCTCAAAGAGTTCAAAGCACTTGTTGACACTCAATCGGGGAGAAATATCAAATCCCTCCATACAAATAATGTGGGGGAGTATGTAAATAGAGAGGTTTAGAATCTTTGTCTTGAAGTTGGGATACATATGCAACACACAACACCATATACTCCGCAACAGAATGAGGTTGTTGAGAGAAAACACAGATCTCTCAAAGAGATGGCCTCTTGCATGTTGCATGCAATATCACTTCCTCCCAAGCTTTGGGTTGAGGCACTTAAGTGGTCCAATCACATTCAGAACAAATCCCCTCATAGATTCTTTAAGGACAAGACTCATTTCGAGGCTTGGAGCAAAAACAAACCGGAATTCACCCACTTCCATGTCTTTGGATCATGTGCATGGGTCTGGATTCCCTATTATAAGAGGAAAGAATTCAATACTCAAAGTATTACATGTATATTTGTTGGATACCCAGACAATGTGAATGGATATTGAGTCATTGATCCCTCTAAAGACCATCTCATCATTGAGCGTAGTGTTCAGTTTGAGGAAAGTCTCTCGCATGCTCCACATGAACCACATGCAAGTAATTTTGTCTTTCCACTAGTTCAATATGATGAGTGATGCAGGAGCATCGCAATCACATCAAAAGGAAGCGAACGTGGAATTGGAATCTACACCTCAACACATCAAAGGAGCCAAACCGACCTTAACCAGCTTGGTAGCAGTGTGGAGATCTTTTTTATTTTCTCGTTAATTAATTTGTTGTATGTAAAGTCGGGCCACTATTTGAAAGGATGGAGCCATTGTAAATCCTTTACATGACTGTAATGTATTACAGGTGTGGGATACTTGCCCTGATTAGTCATTAGTTTGCATTAATTGAGTAGGTAATTGCTTGAACAGAATGTAATAGTATTTAGATAGGAGGAATAAGAACGAAAAAACTCTGGGCCCTTAAACTAGTTTTCATTGTAATAGCTGTGAGGGAGATAGCTATTGTAATTATGTTTTCTTCTGAAATGAATAGAATAGATAAAATTGACCCAATTACACAGTCTTGATATTATTTACAGTTTGAATGTGTTGTTATGTGTTTGTGAATGTATGATGTTTATAGTAAATGAATGAATAGTTGAATGAGTTCAATTGTTTCTCTTCTATAAGATTATGCAAGGAGTGCATACAAGGTGCAAGGAGTGCGTATGAAGAAGTCTTTTTTGACTTAAAGATCAGAAGAGATAGCTGGGAAATTATGTATGCAGAGTGTGCATATTGAGTGTAAGAACTGTGTATAGAAACAAACTTGAGTTAAAGTTTGAAATCTCAGGAAGTTGAGCGCAGAGTATGCCAGGAGGACATCAAAAAGTCTTTTGAAAAATACATAGAGTGCAAGTGTGTGCTAGGGATGAGATTTAATTTCAATTGCCAGAATCTCAAGAGGAGTAGTGGTTTTAAGTCTCGAGAGAAAACACTTAGAAAATTTCTAAGTTTTGAAGAGTTTAAGTGCTCAAAGGTGGAGCGCAGAAAATTGAAGATCAAAGAAGGAATAAGTACGGAGGATTGAGCAAGAGAAATTATTTAGAGAAGAATTTTGAAGATTGGATAAGATCGAGGGTCAAGATCCATTTAGAAAGAGCTGAAATCTTTCAGGTCGTTAGATCTCTGAGAAGTAGCGCATTGGTTAGTCGTGAGGAGTTATTGGAATTTCACAAACTAGAAGATTTTGGAAGAAGAAGAGTGAAATTTGTGAAACCTTGAAACGAGAAATCCCGAAATCATCGGGACCGTCCATTGAAAGAGGACACATGGTGACACATCAACGTTCTGTTGATTCGTAAATCGGGAAGTTGGATATAGGAGTTGTGAAAAACTTGCAAGGACTGATTTTGCAATTTGATCACAGCCATTGGCTGGAGAGATAGTGTGGATCATTGATCTGATCCAAATACTTCGTAATTTCGGGTATCGAAGGAGCGGGAGAATGGAGGTGAATCACATCAGGAGTTCCTGATACACGAAATCCCGAAACGCCCAAAAGGATTGGCCCCAGGTCATAGTGAAGGGTCATATGGATGGAGAATAAGGGAGGAGCTAGCATGCACTAGGCCCTTTTTGGAATTTTGAGACTCAAGAGTTCGAAGGACAGAGAGTTGGTTGACTCATATAGCCGATACGTGAAATCACGACACACCTTTGAAGTCATTAGATCTCTGAGAAGTAGCGCATTGGTTAGTCATGAGGAGTTATTGGAATTTTGTGAACTAGAAGATTTTGGAAGAAACAGAGTGAAATTTGAAAAACCTTGAAACGTGAAATCCTGAAATCATCAGGACCATCCATTGAAAGAGGACACGTGGTGACAGATCAATGTTTCGTTGATTCGTAAATCGAGAAGTTGGATATAGGAGTTGTGAAAAACTTGTGAGGCCCGATTTTGCGATTTGATCACAGCCATTGGCTGGAGATCTAGTGTGGATCGTTGATCTGATCCAAATATTTCATAATTTCGGGTATCGGAGGAGTAAGAGAATGGAGTTGAATCGCATCGGGAGTTCCTGATACACAAAATCCTGACGTTCCCAGAAGGATTGGCCCCAGGTCATAGTGAAGGGTCATATGGATGTAGGATAATGGAGGAGATAGCATGCGCTAGGCCCTTGTAGAAATTTTGGGACTCGAGATTTCGAAGGATAGAGAGTCGGTTGACTCATATAACCGATATGCGAAATCACGACACACCTTTTCGAACAAATTCCCCTAGGCTCGAGTTTGTGATTTGATCACAGTCGTTGGTTGGAGAGCTAGTGTGGACCATTGATCTGATCTGAATATTTCGTAATTTTGGGTATTGGAGGAGCGGGAGAACAGAGGTAAATCGCATTGGGAGTTCCCAATACACGAAATCCCGACGCGCCCGGAAGGATTGGCCCTAGGTTATAGTGAAGGGTCATATGGATGGAGGATAAGGGAGGAGATGGCATGCACTAGGACCTTGTCGGAATTTCGGGACTTGGGAGTTCAAAGGACAGAGAGTCGGTTGACTCATATAGCCAATACGTGAAATCACAACGCACCTTTTCAAATAAGCATGTTGTCACAAGGTGTGGTCACGTGGAGAGGACTTGCTCTTAGCACTTGTGCACGCGATTGGAATTTCGCAAAGACCTGTGGACTGTTTCTTAGAGGTTCCACCAGGGAATTGAAGACTATTCTGATTCAGTCTTGAGAAGATCCTAGACCGGGAGGTCGCACAGCCCTTAGAGAGGAGGGGGTCTGCACCAATGAGTCTACACATTCAGAATCTACTTTAGTTATGAGTTCTAATACAGAATTAGAGGTTTCAAAACATGCAGATGCATAGTCATTATAGGCATATGAGGAGACACAGTAGAGGCCCAAGTGGGCACAAACCACTCTCCAGGATGCAGGAGAACTTGTTGGGGATCCAATGGATCTCAAGAGGAATCGATATCAGTTTGAGGATCCCCCTCATGTACTCACATCCACTGAGCTTTTGTTGCCTATGCATTTTTATGTGGCTCAGTATTCAAACCTGCATACCTATGGAGATGTTGTAGGGAATACCTTTTTGGAATCAACCATGCAAGAGGACTACAACTCCCTATTTGAGAACCAAAGTTGGGATTTGGTTCTGCTTCCTTCAGGAAGGAAACTTGTTATATGCAGATGGGTCTAAAATACAAAGAGCACAACATATGGACATGTTAGTAGATACAAGGTCATACTGGCTGCCAAAGGTTTTCAACATGTTCATGGCATAAACTATGATGAGACATTCTCTACAGTAGCGAAGATGGACTCCATTCATTTGTCCCTTTCTATTGTGGCAACCAGAGGATGGGAATTCCATCAGACGGATGTGAAGAATGAATTTCTTCACAGAGATCTCTCAAAGGATATTTACATGGAGTAGTCACCTAGATTCCTACAAGAATAATCTTTGGTTTGCAGGCTCAAGAAGACTCTCTATGGCCTCAAGCAAGCACTAAGAGAATAGTACGCCAAGATGGACTCCTACCTGTTTTCCCAAAATTTTGTGAGATAAAAATCTGATCCAAATCTCTACATGCTTAGGAATAATGACTCACTTTTGATTCTAGTTCTTTATGTGGATGATATTTTGATCACTAGTTGCTTGACTTCATCGGTGGCTATGGTGAAGAGGATTCTGCATGATAGGTTTTTGATGATGGACATGGATCCTCTCCATTACTTCATTTGTATTAATATTATTCAAGATGCTTCATACATCAAGATATCTCAAGCCAAGTATGATCAGGATCTCATGGAGAGATTCCACATGACAGACTGCAAGTCTGCCCCTACCCCCTTCCTATCTAGTGGGGAGTTTGTTTTATCTCTCCCACTCCTAACAATACCTATCATATGTAGTGGGAGAAGTCTCCAGGTACATGTAGGAGCTGCATGAGTTACACTGGAAAGTTGTGAAACGTATCCTTTGGTACATGATTTGGGGTACCATCAGTTATGGGATCCACTATGAAACAGGTTGCAAGTTGGATCTCATCGAATTCACAGATTTTGATGGGGTAGGTGACAAAACTGGTTGCAAGTACCCCCTTCCTATCTGGGGTGAGACTTGAGGATTGTGGGGACACTCCACTGGTTGACAACACTTTGTACAAACATCTAGTGAGGGGTTTGTTTTATCTCTCCCACTCCTAACCATACCTATCATATGCAGTGGGAGAAGTCTCCAAGTGCATGCAGGAGCTGCATGAGTTACACTAGAAAGATGTGAAATGTATCCTTTGGTACATTCGAGGAACCATCAGTTATGGGATCCACTATGCAGCAGGTTGCAAGTTGGATCTCATAGGCTTCACAGATTTTGACAAGGTAGGTGACAACACTGATCACAAGTCCACATCTTGATACACTCTTAGTTTGGGTTCAGGTCCTATCTGTTGGTCGAGAAAGAATCAATATGTTATTTCTCTATCTCTAGCCAAGGTCAAGTAGAGAGGAGTAGTTGACACTACCATCTAGGCATTGTGGCTACAAAACTTCCTTACAGATTTGGGCATCCAGTTCCATAGACCGAATGTCATTTCATGTGACAACCAAAGTACTCTCAATTTTTGCAGAGACCCAGTGCAATGGAAGTGAATAAATCATATCAAGATCCATATGCACTACATCATAGATCTAGTCCATGAGAGGATCATCGACTTAAAGTTTTGTCCTTCCTATGAACAAAATGTTGACATATTCCCCAAGACTTTCATTGAGAAGAAGTTTCACTCTCTACATGATTGTCTTGGAGTGAAGGACACATATTCCTAGCAACTGTCTTTCTCTTCTTTTGATACATTTTACTTTGAGAGGGGGGGGAGGGGGGGTTCCCATGAGGTTTTCCCTCTTTCATCACTTTATTTCATCATTGTTCATGGGTACTTAACATGGCCCTTGTTGTCGAGACTCATTCTGTTAAAATATGAAGGATGTGTGCTCATTTTACCATTGACAATACCCTTGTCACCCAACCATAGGCCGAAGCCACCCTCCGAGAACCTTAACCTTGACTGAGAATTACTCTGGAAGAAAACCCTAGGCTAGATAGCCAAAGAAGGTGTAGCGCATCTTCCTCCAAGGATAGCGCACCAACAATAGCTGATCAGATAGTCCAAACCCTAGCCAAGAGATAGTCCAAGCCAACACTGAAAACTGGTTGTTGCAACAGCTGCACCTACAGCTCTCCTCCACACGTGCGCACCAAACTGGGAACTACAGTGCGCACTTGTTGCTGCTCTGCCATTCTGAGATGTGTCAAATGAGAACTGGTGCCCTGTATTTATAATGGTTCTGCTAGATTTGTTGGGGCCGACTTCTCCTTCTGGGTACATGTCTGTTCAATATATTATTATTATTTCTGGCTAACTTCTTCTCTTGGAGGCTAATAACCTAATATAAATTATCTTCTTCAGCCGACAAGACTTCTAGGGTTATTATCCAACTCATTACGGTTTTCTCTTACTTTCTGGAGTCTTCTATTCTCATCAGGTTTACACGTGGAGGTAAATACCTCCCGCAACTACCATAATATTAACACTCCCTCCTGGCTAGGGAGGTATTAAAGGTAATGGTATTTAGTACAAAAACATACCATTTACTTGGTAGCATTAACATAGTCGTTTAAACTATCTCATGACTAGATCATGAGCATCACCATCACCATCAGTTGCATCATGTCTCGAAACCATACTTCATCTGAGTAATCAGACATGATGCTGGATAAGTCACTCACACCATAGAGTGACACAAGAGTCATTATTGTAATGCTCTGACTATTTTTCGTTTGGAAAATCATTGTTCATCATTCGTCTGGATGATGATTATCTCCAATAAATTGTTGATAGTCTTCAAGGCAATTAGAATAAAAATAGAACACAACTGTGTCTATCCATAGTAGTACATAACTACAATCCAGTGGTACACTACCACACCAAGTAACACACAAGTACTTGATCAAAAACGTATAGTCACGAACAGTGGAACATATCCACCATAGTAGTCTTCATCTACTGTCATACAGTCTTCATAACAAACATCTGATCACAACCTGCACAGAAAAAATGTTATGATATAAACTGAATCATCTGGGCTAATCTTTCACTCACATCTGTGGGTTCTGAAAGAATATCTGCCTCACAAACAGTGGAACATATCCGCCACAGTAGTCTACATCTACTGTCATACAGTCTTCATAATAAACATCTGATAGCAACCTGCACAGAAACAATGCTATGATATAAATTGAATCATTTGGGCCAATCTTTCACTCACATATGTGAGCTTTGAAAGAATATCTGCCTCAAAGTAGAATAATGAGATATCTGGACTATTCTTCTCAAGTAAGGAAGAATAACTATCTTGTCTTCTGAACCTGGACCATTCCTCACCTTGGGCCATTCTTCCTACACTTATCAAAGTGCACCCTGGAGAGAATGTATAACTCTAAGGAATGTTGAGCCTGGACAATTCCCCACCCTGGGTCATTCCTCTTACACTAATCAAAGTGTACCCTGGAGAGAATGTATAAACCCTAAGGAATGTTTGTCCCTGATTGTTGAGCCTAGACCATTCCCCACCCTGGGCCATTCCTCCTACACTAATCAAAGTGCACCCTGGAGAGAATGTATAAACCCTAAGGAATGACTGTCTGGACCATTTTCCTCTGTTAACCACAAGAGGAAAAGAATGTCCTACATCAACCTCCAAAACGTACCATTCCTCATGTTAAACACAATGAGAAATTGTTGTCCGGCGAGGTAGTCCAGTCTTCTTGAGTAAACCTCAAGAAGAGAGACTACCCTAGACCACTCCCCATGTTAACCAAAATGGGAAGTCGTTGTCTATGATACATCAACAATCTGGACCATTTCCCATGTTAACCACAATGGGAAATCATTTTCCGTCAGAAATCTAAATCCACTTTCCGAACATGAAAGAATCTATCCAAGTTGGATTATTTTTCAATAAATGTCTTCAATAATATTTTTAGTGCTCCCTCCCAACCTGGGAGTCATCTCTTCCTTTTTCAATAAGGAAGTCATCTCCATGAGCTCCATCTTGAGTACGCAAACTCTTTCATCTTTTACCAAAATGTTTGCTTATTTTCTCATCTGTGGAGATATGTATTGGAGAACCACTTTCTCCTTTTTGGACTTCATTACAGATAATGTAATGCTTGATTTCAAATGTACTTTGGTCTAGAACACTGGTTTTCTTTGAAAGCTTCATGTAGCTCTGATCAATAGAGTATATCATTGTTGTAAAATTGGAACATATCCATGTGGCACTTCTTCTGTCATAATGAGATCTGATCTACTGAGTAATCATCTTGATACAATATCTTTGTTATAGAAAATCTTCACCACGCTTCTGTTGTGCACTGGAGGTTCTCCACCAAGTTGTCTTCTTCTATCTGCATGCAAGGGTCTCTTTCCAGTATGCCTCAAAGTCTTGAGGTTGCTCTTCATACACTCTTTATTCAATTTCTCTAGAAAACATTCTTTACATTCATCTGATGTAGAAATCCAACTCATGGATGTTGCAGATGATATAATGACTCATGTAGTGATATGTTTGGTTTACTAGAACAAGTAATCATCATAGTCTTCTCCCTCCATCTGGGATAACCTTTGGTTCTAGATCTCACAATGCTTTCATTCATAAGTACTCATACACTTTTGTTCATCACGACTTTCAGTTCTTTTTCTTGATTGTTTTTAGTGAGTTCATATCAGGCTGGTAATCTTGTGATTCTTGATACAATGACTGGTTGTTCTGGTTCCTCTTTCTTTCTTGGAATCCTCATGTTCTTCTTCATGTTTTTCTTTAGCTCTTGGTTCCATGGAGTTTCTTATAGATTCCATGCCCTAAAGATTCCACTTCTTCCTTTCATCATAGGATCACAGATCTAGATGGACAACCAAGAATACTTTAAGGCTTCTCTTCGAAGAAGTCTTCTTATGCGGTTGAACTGAACATGTACTGTCTTTCATGGCTGCTACCATAGGTATATATATTTCATCATCTTCAATGAATCATAGGATTAGCTTCCCCCTAATCCTTGCTTCATGTATAAGTGCATATAATCGGCTCCCTCTGTCTAACAGAGTCCATGCTTCCATCTGCATCCTTTCTGCAATATATAATTTGCTCTCTTTTCTTACAGAGTCCATGCTTCCATCTGCATCCTTATTGAAATATATAATTGGCTCTCTTTTTCTAACAGAGTCCATGCTTCCGTCTTGTTGTTTTCTACAAAAACGACATAAGTCTTTTTCCAATTTCCTCTCGATTGCTGACTTCTTTCTGTCTTTGCTTCTTCTAAGACTCTTCATGATTGATTCGGCTTATCTTGCAATAGATTCCACATGATTTTTATTTCATTCTTTCATGTGTATTATCTAATGACATCTATTTTCATCATTTTTGTTCTTCCATAGGTATAGTTCTTCTTGGAACATATTATCTTCCAAGAGATAGATATACAAGATATGTACAGAGACGATGCAAACAAGATATGTACAAGAAATAAGAAGAGTGTTGTTACCTTTTATAAGAATAAGTCTCTTCCATCTTGCTTAGTCTTCTTTGTAGGTTCCTTTTCTTCGGCAATTGATGCTTCGTGTTTCTCCTTCCTTTTCTTTATCTTGGGACAATGATTCTTGTAGTGACCATACTTTTGACAATTGAATCATTGCACTTATGAAATGTCTTTCTCTTGATTTGGCTTCCTCCTTGAACCAAACTTCCTTTTGTTCCTGAAGTTCTTGAATCTTGCTATGAAAGCTTGATCTTCCTACTTGTTTTGGGGTTTCTATTTTGCATTGATCCTTGATTCTTCTTGAGCACATCAAGTCCAAAGTTCTTCAAATGTCGAATACTCCTTCCTTGTGTTCATGCTTGCGGCAAATGCATCCCACATCTTGGGAAGACCATTGAGTACTATGTTCACCAATTCGTTCTCTAAAGTGATCTCTTCAATAGCTTGTAGTTGATCTCTTAATTGGGATATCTTTACAAAGTATGATGTTATGTTGTCATCCTCGTTCATCTTCATGTCACAGAGCTCATTCTTCAGACTCATAACTTGTCCAATGTTTCTGACTGAGAAGAGATTTGTTAGGGCATCATACATCTTATTTGATGAGTCAAGATGGGATATGTAGGGTATCAAGTGGTATTGTATAGAATCCACTATGATACTCATGGCATTGATGTCAACATCTTTGAACTTCTCCATAGCTACAACGTTATGTGGTTCCTTCTCTTTCCCTTCTTCAAACTCTGGTTTCACGATATCCAGCACTTTATTATTATCAAAGATGAGTTAAATCCTTGTCTTCCATGCTCTGAAGTTAGAGGCTACATCTAACTTGTTCTCAGACTTCATAGAGTTAGTCATGGTTGCTTGACTTGGAAAACCCTAGATTTGACCAGAAATTCAAAACTTCACGTCTTGGATTTCTGAGAGTATCAGGAGATGCGCTAGGCTAGAGCACACTGATCTATCCAGAGATTAGGTCAATCCATTTAATTAAGGTGCCTCAACAAGAGGTTTAGGGTTTCTGTGACTGCTCCTGCTAGTAGCCCTAACGACAGTGTTCTTGGAAGTTGCTTCTGCTAGTAACCCTAGCGACAGTTCCTCAACGAGCTCAATATCCTAGCGGCTATGTTTCCTTCCAAATTTTATACTAAATGAAGGAGGTGTGGGACCATAACCTGTTAGAATATAGAATATTGTGTGCTCGTTTTACCATTGACAATACCCTTGTCACCCAACCATAGGTTGAAGCCACCCTCCAACCCCCTTAACCTTGACCGAGAATTACTCTAGAAGCAAACCCTAGGCTAGATAGACAAACAAATTTTAGCGCATCTTCCTCCAAGGATAGCACACCAACAATAGTTGATCAGATAGTCCAAACCCTAGCCAAGAGATAGTCCAAGGCAACACTGAAAACTGGTTGTTGTAGCAGCTGCACCTGCAGCTCTCCTCCACACGTGCGCACCAAAATGGGAACTACAGTGCACACCTGTTGCTACTCTGCCATTCTGAGATGTGTCAAATGAGAATTGGCGCCCTGTATTTATAGTGGCTCTGCCAGATTTGTTAGGGCCAACTTCTCCTTCTGGGTACATGTTTGTTCAGTATATTATTATTATTTCTAGTCGATTTCTTTTCTTGGAGGCTAATAACCTAATATAAATTATCTTCTTGAGCCGACAAGACTTCTAGGGTTATTAGCCAACTCATTAGGGTTTTCTCTTTCTTTCCAGAGTCTTCTATTCTCGTCAAGTTTACATGTGGAGGTAAATACCTCCCGCAGCTACCATAATATTAACACATTCTTCATTACCCCATAATAGTGTTCAACGGGGGTTTTCAAGATATTACACACACCTAGGATATGTTCTCCTTATTTTCCTATGTTTATTAGTCATTATTGAGGGTCTCTTATTTTTTAGGAACCTCTCCTACATTCTAGGAGACCATTCTCTTCAGTTTAGAGGAATTTACACTTATTTATACTAGTGGAAGTCACTCATGCATGATAACCTCAGGTTTATCACCAACAGTTAAGTGTGTTTCTCTCACTTGCACACGTGTGACTCAGTTAACTGAAGACTACATGACTATTTAACTAGGACTAGGTGGAAGTTAACTCCAGTAACTGCATGTGTGTGTCCATATATCTCTAGACCACCACTATGGTGCATTGGCTTCTCTTCCAGTGTGTATTAGTTGAGATATACATAGTATATCATGTGTAAATTATCATTCATTAATTTGGTTAATACATTTTCTCATTATTTTCTCTCAAATTGTTCTCTCCTCTTCTCTATTTTGCAATGTGTGTTCATTCTTATGCTAGCTAGATCTGTTGTGTAGGTACTCACCACATTATACATCAAGGGGGGAAGAATTGACCCCATTTTTAAGAAAAGGGCTTTTCTCGGAGCCAACATGCCTCGAATTTTCTTTTTGGACAATTTTTCATTATTTTTAGCAGTTTCTAATTTAATCTCGTATTAAGGGATTAGGGTTTTAGTAGCTGTGGAATACCTAAAACATTATATATATTTATTGTGAATGGTGAAATTAATACAGTGAATATTTGAGAGGTTTCACACTAAGGAAGGTTGGTTTTCTCTCAATTAAGGGTTTCCACTGTAAATCTTTGTGTATTGTGTATGAGCCATTAATTAATTTTTGTTTTGCAGAAGAATCTATATGCATAGTTTTACTTCAAAAGTTTAAATCTTACACCAGTGTCATACATATTCAACCATGATCAATCATAGTCACCCATAGTCAACAGGGTCTTCCATAGTTGATCATGGTCTACCATGGTCAAGTGGTAAATTAAAACTTTATCATAGTCACCCATGGTAAACATGGTCCTCCATAGTCGACCATGGTCTACCTTGATCAATCATAGTCAACCATGGTCAAGAGGTAAATTAAAAATTTGGCATAGTCACGCATCGATAACATGGTCTTCCATAGTCAACCATGGTCTACCCTAGTCAACCATTAACAACCATGGGAAACCATAGTCAACCTTAGTCAACCATGGTCAACCCAGATGACATGGTCACCATTGTTAAAAAATTTCAACCATGGTCAACCATAGTCGACTATAGCCTTTCATGGGAAACTGTAAACAGCCATGGTCAAACATGGTCATACATAGTCTACATGGTCAACCATAGTTAGTGTGGTTAAACATGGTCAAACATAGTAAACCATGGCCATCCATGCTCAAAGATAGTTAACCATGGTCATCCATGGTCAAAGATAGTCAAACATGGCCACCTATGGTCGAATGTAGTCAAACATGCTCACCCATGGTCATCCATAGTCAACCATGGTCATACATAGTCATCCATGGTCAACGTGGTCTTCCCTAATCCACCATGGCCTACCATAATCAACCATGGTTAAGAGGTAAATTATAAATTGATCGTAATCACCCATGGTCAACATGGTCTTCCATAGTCGACCATGATGACTACCCTATTCAACCATACTCAATCATGGTCACCATAGGAAACCATGGGAAACCATAGCCATCCTTAATCAACTGTAGTCAACCATGGTCAACATGGGAAACATGGTCACCATTATCAAAAATTGTCAACCATAGTCAACTATAGCCTTTCATGGGAAACCATAAACAACCATAGTTAAGCATGGTCAAACATGGTCATACATAGTTGACGTGGTCAAACATGGTTGACGATATTTGACATGGTCAAACTTGGTCAACCATATACAATCATGGTCAACCATAATCAACCATGGTCATACATAGTCAACCATGTTCAACCATGGCCAATTATGGGCAACCATAATCAACCAAGCTTAACATGCACAACATGTTAATCATTGTCAAATGATGTTAGCCATGGTCTACCATAATCACCTATAGTGTTTCATGGGTGACCATTGGCAACCATAGTCAACCATGCTCAAACATGATCATACATAATCTACAAGGTCAAACATGGTCAACCATAGTCAACATGTTGAATCATGGTCAACCATATTGACCTGTAGTTATTCATATGTCGACCATAGTAAACCCAAGTCAATCATAAATTGACCATAGTCAACTATAATCAACCAAAGTTGAACATGGTCAACAATGGTCAACCAAATGCTACCATGGTCAAACCATAAACAACCATTTTCACCATACTCAACCATGGTGAACCATTGTCAGCAATGGTCAACCATAGTAAACCATAGTCAACTATAGTCAACTATAGTTTTTCATAGTTAGCGATACTCAACCATGTTCAACTAAAGTCAACATGATCATTATAGTTTATCATGGTCAACTATAGTTAAACATGGACAACGATGGTCAACCATATTCAACCATGGTCACCTATATTCAACCATATGTTGACCATAATAAACCCTCATCAAACATAACTTGACCATAATTAACCATAGTAAACCATGGTCAACCATGGTAAATCATAGACAACCATGGTCAATTGTAGTGAACCATGGTCTATTAATCCTCTTCATGCAAGTCAGTTTTCCACTAGCACAACCACATTATAAAAGTGGTTGATCTATGTTGATCAACACCATTAGTTTGAAAAGGTGGAAAATGGCGTCGAACGGTGTATATCAACCACTTTTATAATGTGGTTGTGTTAGTTATATTTCGTTTTCCACTTCTTTATTGAGAAAGTAAAATGTGGAATGGATTTAGGTTGATATAGTAGAGCATCCTTCTTGCTTCACGTCATTGACATAGATATTTACAAACCATTTTTAATTAGATTTTGAGTATATGTTTCTAATCTTTTTAAAGGAAAGATAAAGAAAGGTATTTGTTTTTAGGATTACAATGTCTACTTGTGGTCTACAATCTAAGCCTAGAGAGTTGTTTTCTCCCAAACTTCAACACTGCCCAAACTTGTTGCATCGAGGCATTCTACATCCCAATGTGGGGGAGATGTGTAATTTCTTTCGTGCTCAACCAATGGTTGACACATGTCTATTTAAAAAAACTAATATAATATTGACTAAATAAAAAAAAAACAATGTTGGCTTTAATGTAAAAGTTTAAAAACAAAGAGAAGGAGATGTGTAATTCCTTCTATGCTCAACCTAGAGTTGACATGTGTACATTTGAAAAAAAATGAC
>ML785109.1:357905-378417 GCA_009831015.1 Picea engelmannii | reverse complement strand
AGATGTGTTTTCACTTGCCCTTTACAAAATTTATATATTGTACATCTTCTTCAATAAGTATTAATATTTAAATTAAATATATCTTCTTCAATAAGTATTAATATTTAAATTAAATTAAAAAACAAACAAAATTAATAGATAGTCAAATCTAACTTAAACCAAAAAATAAATTAAATTAATAATATTAATATCTAAACTAAATTAATAATATTAATATCTAAACTAAATTAATAATATTAATATTTAAATTAAATTAAAAATATATCTTCTTCAATAAGTATAAATATTTAAATTAAATTAAAAAACAAACAAAATTAATAAATAGTCCAATCTAACTTAAACCAAAAATATATAAATTAAATTAATAATATTAATATCTAAACTAAATTTAAAAAAATGATAATAAACACATGTCTCGATGCAAAACGTCATGATGAATCCGAAGATATTCAAAACGTAACGCAAATTTCCTTTCTCCTCTTCAAAGCCGCGAGTACCATCAGCATAATTGCGTCCGAAAGAGAAGAGACGAAGAACAAAACAAACCAAAGGTAGCTCCCGCTACGAGAAAAGAATATCCTATGTGCTAAAGGAAAGAGGAAATTTAAAATAAACAAATGTAGACAACCAGAAGGAAATTTACGAGAAAGGATCCATAAGAGTCCATCCCTTGCTTGTTTGTCATGATAAACTTCAAACTACGACATTTGAGATTCTGAAATTCTGTCTCAGAAAGAAGGTAAGAGCAGTAAGGGACTGTGTATATATACACTCTGCGAGCTTAAATTGAAATTCTGCCTCACGAAGAAGGTAAGAGCAGTAAGGGACTGTGTATATATACACTCTGCGAGCTTAAATTGAAATTCTGTCTCACGAAGAAGGTAAGAGCAGTAAGGGACTGTGTATATATACACTCTGCCATCTTAAATTGAAATTCTGTCTCACGAAGAAGGTAAGAGTGTATGTTCCAAGTCTACCAAAAATAAATATCGTCATTACATATCCATTGCACTTAGTGATTATGTTAAAAGGTAGATTTAAATTTTGGAGGCTATCATAAAATTACTACAAGTAAAAAAAAAAATTAATTATTTATCTACAACAAAATAAAAATAAAAGAAAAAAAATAAATAAATAAAATGTTAAAATGATCATTATTGAAACTTTTTCCATTTTATAATTACTTTTCTAGTTTATTTCCTTAAATATTCAAGAACATTTTCTTACCATTTTAGTTTTTCAATGTTACCTACATAACCAATACTTATGAAAAGTCTCATCCAAATTGAAGTATAAAATATTTTTTGATTCTTTCTCTACAATGATAATTATTATAACAACTCTCTCACTTTTAATATAGAATATGAAAACTCAATGGTACTTCATGTTTGGGTCACGATGTCCTTTCTTGACGTGATATTCTGGGATACCCAAAACCTAGAATATATTAGGAATTTCCTTGTGAACTATATCTATAAATAAAAATCAAATTCTTTTCCCAAGATAAATTTTTCTCAAATTTATATAGGGTATAAATTCGTTTACAAAGATGGCAACAAGCTGAGAAAGCATGTTCAGTGCTGACCAAGAAAGGACCACTACATTCAAATACCACAGTGCTTCAAAGGGAATAGAAAAAAAAGACCACTATAGCAAGGGGAAGCCTAGAAGAAGAAGCAAGTAAAACTTACGATGCTGTCTACAAACTACTTGAAATGACCATTATATTTCGAAGATATTAGAAAAGGTGATAGGGCTCTCTTTTCCTTTATCACAGTGATAGACCGAGAGCCTCCCAAGCACTTCGCTTAGAGCCCTCTTTTAGAGAGCATCCGCCTCTGTATTATGGGATCTGGGAATATGATGGAAGTTGATATCGGTGAAGATTTTGGACAGGTCCAGTGTTTTTTGCTTCCAGCCTTCAATATGGACTGAATGGAGATTGCAATTATGATTGATCCAGTCGATTATAACTCTCGAGTCCCCAAGAACATGTAAGTGGTTTAAAGACCAAAAGGAAGCAAGGATGAGAGAAGCCCGTAAGCCCAAGAGTTCGACTTTTGTGTTTGTACCCGCACCACAATTAATGAACCACTTTGTGGTCCTTGATGGATGGGTTTTGAAGGTGACTCCAGCCCCACAACATAAACCGTTTGACTGTGTAGCGCCATCAAAACAAGCTAAAGTGTAGCCTTCAGTCATCTTAAACTCACATGCTTTGATTGGGAAGGAATTTACAGAGGACAGTTGCCAATGGAAGGTAGTCAAAATTCTGTGAAATACCGCCAGAGAGGAGGGAGAACATCCATCAAAAATCACCTGGTTGCATTCAATCCAAGTCTGCCAGCATACATGGGCAGCCAAGGAATGCGGAGCTGATTTTTCCGAGAGCCAAGAAGAAAAGCAATCAGATATGGTGTCACCCTTCCAAGCTAGTGAAAGGGAGAAGTGATGTAATAATCGATTCCAGACAATTTTTGAAAAATCACAATGGATCAGCAGGTGATGGATGTCTTCGGAGGCACGGTTACAAAGGGGACAGATCTCGGGCCCCTGCCAGCCTCTCTTACAGAGCACCTCCTAGGTGAGAACCTTTTCTTTGACGCAGAGCCAGATAAAAAATTTGTTTTTTAGTGGTATCGACCACTTCCACAACTTATGAAGCCACGAAGAATCAGCGCCAATGGCCATTGTTTGCAGGAGAGCTGTGTATAAGTTTTTTACTGTGATGATGCCAGAGGCATCTCCTCCGACCCAAAGAAAAGAATCCTGCGTTTCAGTGAGAGAGATTCCGACGCATTTTAATGCTGTCGTGAATGAGTCCCATTCCGTGGCCAGTGGTCCCATGAGATGCAGATCACTACTGTGATACCAAAGGTCAGGGATATGGAGGGTGTGGGTCGCCACTTTCATCTGCGCCAAACACCAGAAGTTAAAAGATCCAAGCTGCGATTTGAGAGACGGAGAAAGAATCGAGTGATCCTCCATACCGAGGATCTTATCCCTTCCAAGTTTGATCTCAGAACCCAATCCAGGCTTCCATCGGAGCCAATGAAGGATCACCGGTGAGGAAGAGATCAGACCCTTCCAAAAGGGTGAAGTCCTTTTCTAAATAAGATAAGTCTTTCACAGCCAAAGGAGGAGGGGTAGGGAGCCTAGGTATTTATCCATGATGACTCGGTGCCATATGTTGTCATGAGTGACTGCTCTCCAGAATGAACTAGCTAGAAGGGTCGTGTTGAAGATAGATAGGTTCTTGAGTCCCCATCCCCCTACCCTTCGAGGTCTAGATAGAGACTGCCAGCTGCAGAGATGGAAGCGATGCTTTCCAGCAAGGTCATTCCACAGGAAATTAAAGGAGAGCCTTCGAAGCATAATAATGATCTTGTTTGGGATTCGCTCCAGTGTCATCCAATAGACAGCAAGACTTTCTAGCACCAATTTGACCAGGATGAATCACCCACCCAGGGACAACCATTTATTACACCAAAAGCCAATTCTCCTTTCGAAGATTGCCACTAGCCAGCTCCAATCTGTAGAGGTGGAGGCTCCCAGTTTCAGCTAGTAACCAAGGTACCTGAAGCCTTCTTTCAAATCAAAAAAAGTGAAGGGGATGGCATCTTTTAGTATGGAGAGATCGGCCTCAGATAATCCCCAATAATGGACAGTGGATTTTAAGGAATTTATGGACAGACTCGATATTGAGCAGAAGAGTTGAAGCACGTCCAGAATTCTAAGCCACTCCGCTAGATCAGCTTTTGACATTAGGAGAATGTTGTCAACAAACATAAGGTGAACAATCTTGATGAGGCTTGATACCTTTATACCAGAGATTCAGTGCTCAGAGATTCTTTTAGAGAGGAGAAAGCTAAGGCCTTCCATAATTAAGATAAAGAGGTATGGAGAGAGTGGGCATCCCTGACAGAGCCCCCTCTCACTTTTAAAAAAACTAGTCGCCTCCCCATTTATCAGCACTGCGAAATTAGCACTAGTGACACAGGACATAATCCAATCAGTGAACTTGTCACCAAAGCCTATTGTGTGAAGGATTAGTCTCAAAAACTCCCAGTCAATGCTGTCGAAAGCCTTTTTGAGGTCGATTTTCATGAACAACGCCTTTAGATTTTTCTGTTTGATGGTATGGATGCTCTCATGGGTTGCACCAATGGCATCTTGAGTTCTTCTGCCTTTTAAAAAACCGAGTTTTTCAGTTGATAGACTCCTTTCCAGAAACAACTTAATCCGGTTAGAAATAACTTTTGAAATTACCTTGTAAATGAGGTTGCACAAGGAGATTGGTCTGTAGTCATTGAAGGAGACCGAATTGTTTTCTTTAGGAATCAAGACCAGGAAGGTGGAGTTAAGACTTCTAGAGATCTTACCTTTGATGCGAGTGTCCTCCACCATCTGGAGGAGATCTGATCCAACAAGATCGAAAAAGAAAGTGAAGAATTTTGTTGTCCAGCCATCGGGCCCTGGAATCCTCTCTTTTTTGAAATGGTTCAAAATTTCCTTAAGCTCCGGAAGAGTTACAGGCTTGTAGAGGTCAGAAGCTTCAGTAGTTGAAACCAATTGTGGAAAAAGGCTAGCAGTAGAACATTTCTCTAGAAGATTGTGGCTACTGCTGGCTTTGAATAGATGTTCAAAATGTGAGACAGCCTCGGCTTTGATTACCTCCTAACCACGGAGAGGCCCATCACATTCTCTTTCAATAGACCAGATTAATTTTTTGTTCCTATTGAAGCTTGCCACTTTGTGAAAAAATTTAGAATTTGAGTCTCCCCATTTAAGCCAGGTCGCATGGCTGTGTAGTCTCCGCCTCTTTTCCTCCTCATGCAAAATGGAATCTCTACTTCTCTCCAGTGCCTTTAAAGTAACGGAATCCTCTAATGACAGGGCAGCTATGGTTGAGGTTAAAATGATTTGAGTAATCTCAGACTCCAAGTTATTGAGAAGGGATGCCTCCGTTTCCTTCTTTATTTTACTCCAAGATTTTGAATGAGCTTTTAGAACCTTTAATTTCCATACAATTCTCAACTATGGGTTTTCTTCTCTTTGAAAGCACAAGTCTGTCCAGACAGAAAGAACAAGATCAGAGTAGTCAGCGAAGGAGAGCCAGTGGTGATTGAACTTGAAGGGGAAAGAATTATGCAGGAGGGGGAGATTTAGCTGAAGGAGGATGGGAGCATGGTCAGAAAAGAAAGGGAGCTCCACCCACGAGGATGGGAAACTTGTGGAGGACAAGAAACCATCAGAGATTAAAAAGCGATTGAGTCGTCTGGCTATAGCCTCAGACCCGGACCTCCCGTTACACCAAGTGGGGACAAGTCTGGCCGACAATACATTGATGAGGTTCTTGGATGTAAAGAGGTCTCTGTAGAGAGCTTCACCTGGACCAGATGAGAAAGCTCCTCCCCAGTGCTCATCTATTGAGAGAATGATGTTTAGATCACCACCAAGTATGAGGTTAGGGATGGACAGAATACCATTGTTTTCTAGGTGAGTCCAGGACTGCGGTCTGTCCTGATAGGGGCCATATACATTTAAAAACGCCAGCTCCTGGTTGGTAGCTAAGCAGCGGCCTACTAACAAAATGCCTCCACAAGTCAGGTAGGGTTTCAAATCAAAGAGACCAGGGTCCCACGCCACCAGCAAGCCACCAGAGTTGCCAATGGAGTTTACAGCCGCTGTGACCCAAGAAGAGAGAAAAAAGTGCAAGAAATCTATGGATTTACGATCTGCCGAGAGGGTTTCTTGGAGAAAGATGACATCCGGTTTGGTGTGCTCTAGCAGTCTTCGGAAGGAAGAAGCCTTGAGGGTGCCTCTAATCCCTCGAATGTTTAATGAGAGCACAATCATTACTTGGATCGTGCCATGGCCTTCATAGCTCTAAGGGCCTTTCCATCAAGTGTAGGGATGGTAGGAGAGGTTTGTTGAGTGCTTGAAATCTCCTTTTTCTTTCTGGAGCTTCTCGTTTGAAGTGGGGAGAGTTCTACGCCTATAGCTCGCGACCATGCAAAGGTTTTGGCATCTTTTTCAGTTAGATGTGTAGATGAAGTACCAGCATCAGTGGATGGAGCGATGAGCTCTTTTTCCCGAAAGATTTGTAACTAAGTAGCGCTGTCCGGGAGAAACTGTGAAGAAGTCGAGGAGCTCGGCGCTGCTAATAGGATATCCTCGTCTTCATCTGCCTGTCTATAACCAGGGAGTACCGCTACGGGATATTCCGGGTCAATGGAATGGGTAGGAGGACTATGATGTATGGTTGGCAAGGAAGGTGGAAGAGGGAGCAATGAGGGAGAGGGGGTAGGATCAATGGTAGTGCGTAGGGAGCTGTCGTGAGATGGAGCCAGGGAAGAGGGAGGCTTTGGAAACTTAGCTTCAGGAAGGGGAGATTTAGAGAAGGAGGAGGAAGAGAGCCATTGAGAGCGATTGAAGGTTTCCTTTTCAGCAGCACTGAGTGAGTTAAAAAGAGTGGGGAATAGTTGAAATAGCTTAGTCATCATAGGTTCAGGATGTCCAGGTAAGGGAGGGGAGGGAGGGTCAGGGGGAGAAACCAAGAACTCGAGGGAAGGATCATCATCCATAAAGTCAGGAGGGTTTAGATGCAGGTCGGCTTCATCAAAAGGGTCGGTCTAGGACTTACCAGGACAGGTTCGACGAAGATGGCCAGTTTCATGGCATCGGTTGCAGTAGAACGAGAGTCCAAGATAGTCCAGATTCTGTAGTAATTTCCGTCCTCTCCATTCAATCTCTAGACTTTTCGTTAGACCAGCAGTTATGTCCATCTCAACCAGTACCCTGCCCATTTTCCTCGAGGATCCCATGAGTGACTATGTGTCAAAAGCAATGAACTTGCCCAGGGAGTCACCTATAGCTCTGATGGATCCTTCATTCTAGAGATGGAGTGGAAGACCCAGGAGCAACACCCAAAGATGTATGAGCTGGAAGTAGTCGGTGTCGGGATTGAATTCCATTCGCCAGCGCTTAAGCATGAGGTTGCTTCCCCCAAAGACCCATAAAGAAGATAATAATAGTGAAGCATCTTTAGGAGATCTGCAGTAGAAGTAGAGCCAACCTTTTTTATGGTACAGGACTTCTGGGCAGTAGCCTAAGAGCGGAAACCACTTAATCTTTATCCAGTCCTCCAGAGGTTGTGAGCTCAAACTTTTGTAAGATATATGACCTACCAGATCACAGATGGACATCTTACAAAGGTCTTCTAAGCCCACTCCATCGCCCAGCACCAATCGCTTGGTTCTTCTGTTTGATTTCCACTCCTTGCGACCATAAGATGCAGCTCGGTGAGGGGATGGGGGGACTCTTTGAACTTTCGGGAAGGTAAGACGGCTATAATAGTTAGGAGGAAAAGAGGTGTTGGATATAGGGAGGATCCTGTCAGTAGCAGGTGGAGAGGGTCTCAGAACAGAAACAGAAACTCTTGTCAGTGGAGAGGCTAACTCAGTAGGTAAATCAATGGGAGCATAAAGGCAATTTGAAATGGGCTTGGAGGGGAGAGTCAATGTCTTTTTTTCCAGGGAGTCTACTTTATCGAAAAGACCCACCTGTTTCCAGATGAGTTCATCTGCTGGGTGCATAAGAGCGTTGGACAGAGAGTCCATCTTATAAAATAGCTAGGGGAGCACTGCAAGCCCACTTTGAAAAGCTGAAACAACGAATGGGATAGAGCAGGTCAGTGGGGAGGAGCGAAAAAGAGGACAAAAGGTGTTGTAGATACGTAGTTGGTTAGGGGATCTCGGGCCTAACAAGGTTGAAATAACTAATCCCTGTCAGGACTAGAAGACAAAACGAAACTGTGAGAGACGATCCGAAAGTAGACAAAACCAACTCACTCAATAACCAAGACGGATCCGAGCAAAAGAGCATTGTGGGTCACTGATAGGGACCTGCAACCAGAGGAGGATCTCAGGAAAGGACTACAAGGTTCTAAGGATCCGGGGCCCTGGTTCTCCTTCATGATTTCTGGTTGCCTGGCTTGCCTTCATGGTTCACCGTCCTACAAAAAACACTATTATAACCCTTCAAAAAAAATAAAAAAAATAAAAAAATCTTATCACTTAGAAAGTGCTCACTTGTGGAATTTCCATAATTCCTACCTAAATATATCATTATTAGCATGTCTAGCCTCCATTTTACCTCATTTTCCATCATTACTAGACCTTTGAGTCAAATTCATATTTTGACCAAAAGGAGATAGCACATATATTACTCCTAAAATCTATGCTACCAATGCAGATAATACCTCCAAAAACTTCACAGTTTTTCCAAATAACCAATTTTCATTGTTTTCAACCCAAATTTGCCAAAAAGGGAAATTTGTTATATGTGGTCATGTTTGAACCCTAAATGTTATTCTTAGCCTTGATTTGGTATTCTATAACAATTATTTGAAGACTATATCAAAGGGTTTTAACCACTATTTTCTCTATAAATAAAGGCTTGAGGTTACTCCATCCAAAATTCATCCATTCATACTAAGAACATGTTGAAATCACACCATAAATCTTGAGGAACTCTTCCTCTTAATAGTGCATAGTTGTGAGCCAATTGAGTACCCAAAGAAGAAAATTATCTAGTTCAAAAATTTCCGATGAAAATTAGATCTTTCTCACTTACAATAACCTTGAGGACTCCATGTAGCTTTTGAATTGTTTCCATGAATGTTGTGGCAATTTTTCTTGCTTTAAAAGGATGAGAAAGAGAGAGAAAATTGGTATACTCTGTCAGACGATCCACTACTACCATGATGACAAACTTTCCTTCAAATTTGGGTAAACTTATAATAAAATCCATTGAAACTTCTTCCCAATGTTGAATTGGTATAACTAATGGTTGTAGGAGACCTGGAATCTTGATTGTGTCTCCCTTATTTTGTTGGAAAAGTACACATTCAGACACAAAATTTTCAACATCAGTTTTAAGACCTTCCAAGAAAAATTCCTTCTTAATCCTATGGTAAGTTTTCAAGAACCTTGAATGTCCTTCTATAGGAGAACAATACAACTCTAGAAGAACCTTATGTTTGACTTGGGAATTATTATTGATCTGTGATTTTCAGAATCTTTTTAACAATGTATTAAACTTGAGATTTGAATCATTAACATCATAAAAACGCTTGAAATATGAATTGTAAATGCTTAAAAATTGCTCACACATAAGCATAAAAATATTTGCAAAACTAGATAAATAAGACTGCAAATGATAACGGGTTCACCAGACCCCCTGATACGCCTCTGGGCCCCTTCCAATGAGAAGGTCATTCTTTATTAGTCTTCAAACGACTTACAAATGAGTGTTATAGAAACCCATCTATTTTTTGTTAGTCAGAACTAGAAATAAACAACACCACTGAACTCCTTGCGAAATTTTGCGAAAAACAAGTATAAAATCGAGTATATTTTCCTTAGGCCTCCTCTGGAAAGAAAAACGAGACAACTTGCCTACAAATAAGATAAAAATTATACAAACTGTATGGATTCAGCCTTAGGATATGTGCCCATTAATGGCTTGTACCCTGTCTCAGTCTCTGTGCAAAGTCGTGTTCTCGAACTCCTAACTCGTGGTTGGAACTGTGGTTTCTTTATAAAGTTTCGGTGCTTGCAACTTAAAATAATTTTGCATCATTCTTTAGTCAACGGTGGGGCAATGCCCCAATGGTAAAGCGTTGAGTTATTTGGGGAGAGGTCATGGGTTCAAACCCGTGGGTCTCTCCTCCCTTTGCGCGTTTTGGAGTGGTGGCATGAATTTATGTTAACACATTATAATATATAGTTGTGATATGGTATGGTTTGTTAGCACATATAGTTCCACCTCTCCACATTATGATATGGTTGATATGGTTATCAAATGTTTCAATGGTATGGCTCCACGTTATGATATAGATAATATTTAACATATGGTTACTATATAATATAACTTTGAATGGGGGCCTTGGTGTTGGCATGGGGTCGAGGGCTAAGCCCTTGACCCCTCCCCAGTTTTTTCATAATGCATAACTTTGAACTTTTAATATAACTTTTACCATCTTTAACCATTCTTGCCGAAACTTCAACTGTTGATAACTCCTGCATCCTGACACCCTTTTGCATGAAACAAGCGTCGTTGGAAAGATGTCGACAAGTCCTATGCACTTGTCCACTTTCTTTTCCATTTTGAAGACTTTTGTTCTAAAATACTTTAGAAATATCCTCCTAGATCAAACCTTCCCACTGGAAATCTTTTGGGCTGCCAAAGTATAAAATTATTCTGACAATAAGTGAGGGTATATCTCCCTCACCCTTCTGGTCTCTATCCACCATGCTTTGCTTGGATGCATTCCTTTAAGCCTCGCACGAAGGTACTCCACATCATCTCTTCATGAATCCCTGACCTTCTTATCTAGTATGACATCTTCCTGAAGTTCATTAAGATACTCAGGAGAAAACTCAACAACATAAGGTATGTGTACCTGTTCATCATGATCCATGATCATAGAAGGCTCATACAATTTCAAGTTTTACAAATTGACGACATAATATAGTTGCATGTAAGGAGGAAAATCTAACCGAAAATCATTATTACCAACTTTATCCAAAATTGTGAAAGGTCCATACCTGATAGGTTTCAAATTTTTACCTTCACCCAGGAGTTGATCTTTGCTTATGTGAAGCCAAACTTTATCACCAACTTGAAAGTGATGATCCACTCGATGATTTTCATGTCTTGCTCTGTATTTGGCTTGACTTAATTCCAAATGTTCCTGCACTGCTTGATGAATTACCTGAATCTGCTAGATAAAATTCAAAGCTTTATCTATATCAACTTGCCCATATTCCACTAAATCTTTCCTGAATACAAAGTCTAAAGGAGACTTTGGTACATAACCAAAACAAGTCTTGAATGGAGACTTACGTGTAGAAGAGTGTATGGCCTTGTTGTAGGCATGTTGTACATAATGCAACTACTCATCCCACAGCTTGGGATGCTTGGAACAATACCCTTGAAGAATATGTCCTACAGTCATGTTGACCACTTCATTTTGTACGTCAATTTGTGGATGAAATGCCATGCTTTTCTTCAACTTTGTGTCCATTAGTTCCCATAAATATGACCAAAATTTGCCCAGAAAGAGGGAATCTCGATCCGATACAATAGAACTGGGTAACCCAAAATGAACCCATACTTGCTGAAAGAATAATTGAGCAGTCAACTCAGCCATGACCTGCTTCTTACAAGGAATCAATATGCACATTTTACTGAACCTATCCAAAAAAACATACAAGTAGTCATGCCCTTTTCTAGACATAGGTAACCCTCCCACAAAATCCACTGACACACTTTCCCATGGATGATAAGGAACAGAAAGTGGTGTGTACAAACCCAGTTTTCTATTAATCAATTTACTGGTTCCACACATAACACACCCTTTTACATATTTGGACACTATTTCATTCATTTGAGGCCAATAACAAAACTTTTGAAACTGTGCCACATTTTTTCCTACACCAAAATGACCTGCAATGAGAGAAGTATGAGCTTCTCTTATTATATGAACTCTTTCACTTTATGGAATACATATTTTTCCAAGATGATACAACAACTTATCATGAATATGATAGTTGAGTACTTCATTTTGAGAGCCATGTATTAATGATTCATAAACTTCTTTGCATTCTTCGTCTTTAGAATATTGTTGAACATAACTTGAATTAACTAAAGAAATTTCTTGTATGAGTATAGAAGAATTTGTTGGCGGTCTTGATAACATATTTGCAACTTTGTTTTGAATTCCTTTCTTATATTTAATAACTAAATGAAATTGTTGTAAGAAACCCATCCATCTGAAATGTCTTGATTATTGTAACTTAGTTTGTGATTAAGATATTGTAGTGGTTGATGATTTGTATGTATGATTGTTTCTTTACCCATTAGGTAACATTTCCACTTCTTCACACTTTGTACTAATTCATACAATTCTTTGTCATATGTAGGATAGTTAATTACTTCTTTAGAGAAATTTTTAGAATGATAGATTATTGGTTTTTTATGCTTCATTACGACTGCCCCCATGGCATAACCACTAGCATCAGTCTCTATCTCTAATGGTTGTTGAATATCCGGCAGTGCAAGTACTGGAGTTGTACTTATCTTCTCTTTCAAACTATCGAAGGATTTTTGTTCTTTGCCTTCCCACTGAAAGACTATGTTTGTACCTGTCAAAGCATGTAATGGAGAAGATATAAAGGAGAAGTTTGCAATGAACTTCCTCCAATATTGGGCTTCTCCCAAAAATCTTCTTACCTCGGTTAAATTATTTGGCTTAGGCTAGTTTACAATGACCTCTACTTTAGAGGGATCGATATTTAATTCCCCTCCCCCCACAATGTAGCCTAAGTAGACTAAAGATGTATTTCCAAACTCACATTTATACATCTTCAAATACAATTTCTCCCTTAAAATTACATCTAGTACCTATCTTACATGCTTAATATGTTCTTCCCCAGTACGACTGAAAATCAAAATATCATCTAAGTAGACTATGACAAAATCATCAATGAATGGTCTAAACACATCATTCATCACCCTCATGAATTTCGCCGGTGCATTACAAAGCCCAAAAGGCATTACCATCCATTCATACAATCCTTGCTTAGTTTTAAAAGCAGTCTTCCAAATATCATTATCATGTATTCGAATTTGATGATAGCCACTTCGTAATTCTAACTTAGTGAAAAATACTGCATTCTTAAGCTGATCTAAAGATCATCAATTCTAGGAAGAGAATACATGTTCTTGATAGTGATTATGTTTAGTGCCCTGTAATCCAAACACATGCGCCATGTGCCATCCTTCTTTGGCACCAAAACAACCGGTGAACCACATGGAGAGGAACTTGGTAGAATGTCCCCTTTTTCAAGAAATTCCTAAATTTGTTTCTTTATCTCTACATTTTCAATGATTGAGGACATGTACATACCAATGTTAGGTAGAGGTGCATCCTACTATAAGTGAGTCTCATGTTTAATTTTTCTTTTAGGAGGTAACCCTTTATGTTCTTGAAATGAAATATCGTAATAAGATAAAACTTTAGTCAAGCCCTTTTTTAGTTTAGGATCACATCCTTTAAAAGATTCATTTGTTTCAACATATTTTCCTTTAACAATCATAAGAACAAAATTCTTACTGGCATTCACTAACCTCTTGATTTTACTTGCAGAAACTAAGGAAATATTAGTTTTCATGCCATGTGCACGAACAATATACTCAATACCGTCTTTAGTGAGCTGATATATGTTATCCTCTCTGTAGAAGACAACCTTCCTATCATATAGATAAGGAATTCCCAATACAATGCCACATATATCCAATGGAACCACATCTAAATCAACCTCATCAACATATCCAAAAGAAATGGAAAATCTAAGCTTACACTGTCTTGTAACTTGCAACTGTTCATTTTCACGTACCCATCCAAGAGGATAAGGTTTCGGGTGTAACTTGGTTTCCAATTTCAGTTTTTTAACTATCTCTTCTGAAATTAGATTAGCTTGTGATCCACTATCAAAAAGAGTATCAATGTTTGTGTATTTAGCGATTACTCTAATATGAAATAACTCACTTATTTTCCTTTCATCAACAACATGTTCATATTTTGTACCAGAGGTAGAAGGATTATTACCTTTGATGCTCGTAGCAACAATATTTGTTTCATCCCCTGAGTTAGATCCTAAGTCATGTTGAATGACCACATTTGTGGTCTTCTTATCCTCCTTATTTCGAAACTTCTCAGGCTTGAGTTCCGGATGAAGTTTCCAACACTTGGAAGCATCACAACCCTTCTTCTGACAATGTGAAGAAGTAGGATTTTCTCCTCCTTTCTTGACTGTAGCAGTTTTCTTACCTTTTCCCTTACCTTTGAACTTGTTTCCATCAGGTTTGTAAGGTTTCTTGGAAAAATTTTCAACAGTGTTCTTTCCCTTGGACTCCATATGAGTCGCTTGAACACAAACTTCATCAAGGTTAGTTGGATTAAACATGAGTAACATATGACATAGATAGCTATGTAATCCACCTATAAACTTAAGAAGAGTTTCTTGAGTATAGAGAGGGATACCCAATACCAAATCTCGTTTTCGGAACTCTTGTGTATAATCTTGCACACTTTGGCCTTTACCTTGTCTCAAATTCTTCTAGTCCATCATTGCCTGTTGCATGTATCCCAATAGATAGAACTGCTTCTTTATTGCCAAATTAAACTCATACCAAGAGGAAATGGTGTTACCCTTCATGGTAATATCCTCTTGAGTTTTTATCTCCCACCAAATGAGAGCAGTCCCTCCAAGTCGGAGAGAAGCCAATTGAATCTTTATTCTATCTTCAATGAACTTTTGAATCCTGAGGTATACTTTTATTTGCCTAATGCAATTGTCTAGTTTATCAACATTAATTTTTCCATTATAGACATGTAAATCAAATTTAATGTCAATATTTAATTGAGGCATATTAACTTCAATCTTCTCATTAGTTTTATTATGCTTATCATCTAAATAATGAAAAGAACCATCAAGTTCATATGGGGTAGATGGAGAAGGAGGAGTTTTTGGAGGGTCTTTACCTACTCCTTCTTCTTTACCTTTAACTTGAGATGAACTTCCTTGTTCTCCCTTCTTCTGATCTTGGTAAAGTTCTTCTACCGTAACTTTCATCCTCATGTAATCTTGGAGAAAATACCCTTCAGATGGAATAGAAGAAACTTTTCTTCCCCTGTCTGAGATGCCATTCTGCCTCTTCTTGAACCAATCTCTGGATCAATCTCTTAAAGCTTCCCTTCTCCTCTCTTAATCTTGGATCTAGTTAACATTCACAATTTCATACAACAATGGTTAAGTTGCCCTGATACCAAACTTGATCTATAATTTTCAAGATCTTCTTAACCATGTATTAAACTTGATATTTGAATCATTAACATCATAAAAATGCTTGAAATATGAATTGGAAATGCTTAAAAATTGCTCACACATAAGAATACAAATATTTGCAAAACCAAATAAATAAGACTACATATGATAACGGAGTTCACCATATCCCCTCGCTATGTCTTCGGGCCCCTTCTAATGAGAAGGTTGTTCTTTATTAGTATTCAAAAGTCTTACAAATGAGTGTTCTGGAAACCCCTATGTTTTCATTCAGTCAAAACCATAAATAAACATCTCCAGTGAACTTCTTGCAAAATTCTACGAAAAACGAGTATAAACTCAAATATATTTGCCTAAGGCCTCCTCTGGAAAGAAAAATGAGACAACATTCCTGCAAATAAGACAAAAATTGTACAACCTGTACGGATTCTGCCTCAGGATCCATGCCCATTAATGTTTTGTGTGCCTATACCCTGTCTCGGTCTCTGTGTAAAATTGTGTTCCCGAACTCCTAACTTGTGGTTGGAATTGTGGTTTCTTTATAAATTTTCGATGCTTGCAACTTAAAATAATTTTGTGTCATTCTTCATTCGACGGTGGGGTGATGCCCCAAGGTAAAGCATTGATTTATTTGGGGAGAGGTCCTGGGGTCAAACCCGCGGGCCTCTCCTTCCTTCGCGTGTTTTGGAGTGGTGGCATGAATTTATGTTGACACATTATAATTTATAGTTGTGATATGGTATGGTTTGTTGGCGCGTATAGTTCCACCGCTGCACGTTATGATATGGTTGATATGGTTATCAAATGTTTTGGTGGTATGGCTCTACATTATGATATGGATAATATTTAACATATGGTTACTATATAATATAACTTTGAATGGGGGCCTTGGTGTTGGCATGGGATCGAGGGCTAATCCCTTGGCCCCTTTGCATTTTTTTTCATAATGCATAACTTTGAACTTTTAATATAATTTTTACCATCTTTAACCATTCTTGTTGAAACTTCAACTGTTGATAAATTTTGCATCAGAACACCTTTTCACATGAAACAAGCATCGCTGGAAAGCTACCGATGAGCCCTATGCACTTGTCCACTTTCTTTTCTGTTTTGAAGAATTTTATTTTGAACGACTTTAGAAATGTCCTCCTAGATCAATTACATAAATATAGGTGATCATGATACAATAGAAAATCACTCTTCCATAAAATTTTATCTAATGCAATGGGTCCTCTTGTAGTTTTTGAATGATCTTGCATACCTCTTGATTTTGCTTCCATTCTATGCTTGCTTCTTCCACCCAATCAGATTGTGGAATAAAAATAACACATAGTGAACCATTTGTTTCATCTTATTTCCTTGAAAGTGCATCTTCCATAATATTATGTTTTCCTTTTTGTAGATAATTCCAAAGTCATAACCTAGCATATTTATAACCCATTTTGTTGCTCTTCTGAAGATAATCGTTTCTCTAAGAAGTACTTCAAACAACCATGATCTGTTTTTACTTTGAAGTGTCTTCCTATTAGGTAAGGGTGTCATTTCTTAGTTGCATGTAGTATGACCAACATTTCTTTTACATAAATGGGTTTGACTAAGTTTTTTCCTTTAAGTTGGTTGCTTTCAAAGGAAATGGACCTTCCTTCTTGAATTAAAATTGCACCAATGCCATGGCCCGAGGCATCACACTCTACAATAAAAATTTTTGTGAAGTCAGGTGTGGCTAGGAGAAGAGTTGTACACATAGTCTCCTTAAGTTTTTCAAAATCATTGGTTACTTCCCGAGTCCAAGAAAATGATTCCTTATTTAATAATGTTGTTAAAAGTGTTGCTATTTGACCATAGTTATTGAAAAACATGCAGTAATATCTTGTCAATACTAAGAATACTCTAATTTTATTCAAGGTTTTGGGAGTTGGTCATTCCCTCATAGATTTTTTTTTTTTTGGGTCCACGTTTACACCTTCATGAGATACAATATGACCTAATTATTCCACTTCTTGAACCCCAAAGGCACACTTGGAAGTATTTGCATAAAGTTGTTTCTCTTCCAATAGTTGTAATACACTGTCAACATGTTGTACATGATATTCCCAATATTTTTTGTAGATTAGTATGTCATAAAAAAAATACTAACACAAATTTTCTAAGGGTTTGAAAATAGAATTCATCAAGATTTGAAATGTTCAAGGTGCATTAGTAAGTACAAATGGCATAACTAGAAACTCATAATGACCTTCATATGTTCTAAAGGTTCTTTTGGGAATGTCTTCATGCCTCATTATGATTTGATGATATACGAAATGAATAAATTTACTCCATGAAATTCATCTAATAATTCACCAATCACAGGAATAGGAAACTTATCTTTGATGGTCATTTTGTTGAGTTGTCTATAATATGGACACATACGCCATGAACCATCCTTTTTCGTAACCATCACTACTAGTGAAGAGAAAGAGCTTTGGCTAGGATTAATTATGTTGGCCTCTAACATTTCTTGGATCATACGCTTAATCTCACTCTTCTGTGCATATGGATACCTATAAGGCCTAATGTTATGTGGTACACTTTCTAGTTTTAAATGAATAGCACAGTCATGGTCTCAAGTAGGTGGAAGACCCTTGGGCATTTCTCCAAATACCTTAGAATGATTGTTGATAACTATTTGGAGATTCATTAGAGAAGAGGATATAGATGTTTGAACATCTAGTGAGCATAATTATGCAATTACACCATAATGTCCCTCTTTGAGTAATTTTGTCATGCTATTATAGATTATCACTTTAGATGGTTTCCCTTGGATATCTCTAAGCTCATTTTCCTTTCCTTGTAAGGAAATTATCATGAAAAGATATTGAAAATTAAGGGTCACTATTCCCAATTATTGTAACCATTGGAATTCTAATACAACATTAGCACCACCCATTTGGATGGAAATCATGGCACTATCCAATAAATACTCCCCCATATTGAGATTAATATTATGGCACTTCACTGAAACCTTTATGGTACCTCCATATGCAATCATTACCTGAAACTCTAATGTTGTAAATACAAAGAAATTAAGACTTTTTGCTAATGTGTAATTGATGAAGTTATGGGTACTACCATAATCAATCAACATTGCTACCTTTTTATCTTTTATATATCCTTCTATCTTGAGGGTTTGCGAAGTACTGATGTCGGACAATGCATGAAAATATATCATTGGAGTAGTCTCTTCTAGATATGTATCTTGTGATGGTTCCAATTCTTAATCTTCTTCCTCTTCATAGTCTATGTAGAATAATTTCTTCTCACCACATGTATGCCCCTTACTGTACTTGTTGTCACAATTGAAACATATTCCCTTTTCTCTTATTTCATCCATTTTTTAAGGTGACAACCTTGTCGGTTGAGTGAGGATAAAAGAGGGAAGATCGTTCTCTCTATAGTTTCTAGTGGCCACCCTTCTAGTAGCCATATTTGTGTTTTCCACTTTCCTTTCCATACTAAAAAATTTCTCTAGGGATTTAGGTTCTAAGAGATGCACCTCATGTTGAATGTTCTCCTTTAAAGTGCCCATAAAGAGATCTAACAAATTATCCTCTAGAATGTTCTTTACCCCGAGGTAGAGCTTTTGGAATTTTTGAATGTGCTTTGTAATTGGACCTTTTTGTTGAAGATTTATCAATTGAAAAAAGAATGTATTGCTCTTAATATCCCCATAATGTGATATCAATTCATCCATAAAAACGAATCATAAAAGCATATAATAGATTCCTTTTTCTTTCACAAATCCATTGATGCCAAACAAATTTATCATTTTCTAAATACAAGGATGAAATATTGACCTTTTGTAACCTTAGCACTTGGTGTAGATCAAAGAATTTCTCCATCTGGAATATTGTTGGAGAGGCATTTTGGATAAGTTCTGGAATCTGCGCCAAAAGGAGATCAAAGGGTAAAAGAAAGTTAGAAGATATACCAAATCACACGACAAAAGAAAACTTCAAGGAGTCAAAGAGTGCAACAAAAGGATGCATGACGGAGCAACACCTAGAAGGCGGAAAACGGTTATAAACCATAGAGTTTGGGGACATTTTGTTCACTTTTGTAACGGGTTTTGGGGGACATTTTTTCCACTTTTATAACGGGTTTTGGGGACACTTTTTCCACTTTGGTAATGGGCCTAGAACTATTAGTATGTATAAATATGTAAGAAAGAAAATAGTGAGGAGGTATGCATGGGTGAGCGATATGTGTGTTGTGAATGCTTTTTGGTAAGGGAGTCGAGTGAAGGAAGAAATTTGTATTATGACTAAGGAGTGACTCGCACTGCAGCAGAACGACTATGTAGGTTTAGGATGATATTATTGTTGCATATTTTGTAGCGCAGTGCATAGTTGTAGGAAAGCTATTAATGAATAATATAAGAAGCCAATCATTGTGGATGTAGCCCAAGTTGGGTGAACCACGTAAATATGTGTGTTATAATGTGGTTGCAATTTATGTTGTTTTCTAGTTTATGCTGAATAAATGGATCATATATGATATTTTAATGTTGGGCATAGATTATGTTTCATAAAAAAGTAACTGTTAACCATGACAATTGCACATAAAAGTAAAGGATCTGAATGATGTCTCACTTCCCCTCAACACTATAGAACCTTGGTTCTTGCAACCCCTCTAGATGCCTCAGGTGATACTTCACTTGCTCTACAGGTGATGCCGAAAGGGATGGTATCTAATGGTTTTGTTGGTATTTGAATGATTAACCCTGGGTCTTCCCCCTGTGTGCCAACAAGCACCCATCCTAGTATTCCTAGTGTTATAACCCTATAATTTATAGGATCGTCTGGTGACTGCAAATTTTTCACTATTGGTGTATGTTGTCCTGCAAATAATATTTCATTCCTGCAAATTATTTTCAAAAAGAAAAGGAAAAAGAAAAGAAAGAATAAAAGAGGGCATAAAAGAAAATGGATAAAGCCCCATGCAATAATAATGACTTGATCCATACAGTTTAAACATGGCCAAGTCCTTTTGAATTTATGTTGATAGGATTAGTGAATAAGCTTGGCTAAACTATTTAATCTTAGCCAAGTAGATAGGCTAGCTAGTGAATAAATTTGATCAAATTGTCTAATCTTGGTCAAATAGCCCTAGGGTAGAGTAATTTCTTAGCCAAACAATCTAATCTGGGCTAAATGTGATAGGTGACTAGGTTAGAATATAGATTAATTGGTTTTATTTCAATAAAACATGCATGATGTTTGAGGAAAATTCATGATTTGGATGTTTGAAATGTTTTGTCCCAACCCCATGGTGACAAAAAGCAAGCGAAGTAGCACAAAATCCACAAAAATCACTAAGCCTAAGTTTCACTGCACATATTAAAATTGTGCCTGGAGAATAAAGAACATGCTTAGATCGACGGTTGATCTAACGATGCATAGATCAATGGCTTACAGTGGATTCCAGACCCCCCGACCATTCTACCTTTGACGGTGAGGGGGGGGGGGGGTGTCCGGAATGGTGATTAAAAAGTGTGCATAGATCTATGGTCAACCTGACAGTGTGCAGATGAATGGTCTACAAGATATTCTAGACCC